>CAMTDV010000005.1:74966373-75083264 GCA_947069175.1 Scalesia atractyloides | reverse complement strand
ACGCACACGTTGTACCGTGTTAAATGAGAAAAAATAGACTATGTAAATACACTGAACCACACACATACGTTGCGCCATGTTAACTCACAAAATTTAGAACGAACGTTTAACAAAACGTAAAATCGTTGAACCACACACACACATTGTACCGTGTTAACTCGTAAAATATAGAACCAAACGTAAAACGAAAAATATTGTAAAATAAGAAAAACATATGAGATCAAAGTTGAAAGTAAAAAAGTTGTTAGGTTAAATTGGGAAAACTAAAAACTTTTAGGTTAAAACTACAAAATTAATAGTTTTGTGTTTAACATGAAATATAAATTTCTTTTTTCTGAAAAACCCCTGAAACATAGGGTAGACCTCATGCCTCAAGTTCTTGCTAATTTATATTATATAAATTAGAATTATTTAATAACCCAAGTAGTGTCAAATAGAACTCATTTGATTTATCTTATTAATTAAACTTGATTAAATCCCTTAAGCTCGAGACCAATCATACACCGCCTCCTAACCCATGTGCTCAGGTATGGAAATTAACCCACATGGCACAGTAATATTAACATGGTTTTACTCATAATTAGTTATGTATTATAATTAGTTATGTATTAAACGCATTTCATCGTTTATTATTCATTTGAGTCTCACATTGACATCTGGTACTTTTATTGTTTCTGTAATGATGTACTTGTATATTTATATTAAAATAAATTAGCATGATTTGCTGAGTAAACTAAGGTAATTAACTAATTACATTAAATTAATACGATTATTGTTTATTCTTTGTATTTGTTTTATACTTTTTTTTGAACGGTAAATTTGAATCATTGACGGATCACTGGAGTATCATCGTACCACCAACGGAACCACCCGATCATATCCATCTCCACTAAGCGTAATGCCTATACACTAATTCAGAAGGAAACCCAATAACTAAGGGAAAACCCCCCTTGTGGGAATCGAACCAGGACCTATTGGTCCCAAAGCCTTATCTCACCATCAGAATGCCACTAGGCATCTAAGACGTTTAGTATTTGTGTAAATTTCCTCATGGATTTCGCTTTAGACATTATTTGATGTAAAATTATAATATTTCCCCTCGAAGGTTCTCTTAGGTTAGAAATAAAACTATTTTATTATTACCATGTGATAAGGCATGTCAAATTCGTAAATATAAATTTTATTTCTTTTACCAACTAAATTGTAAAAGTCCTAGTTGTGAATTTGATTAATAAAACTGTAATTGAGCATTTCAAAAGATGAAAGGTGTAGATCGATCCCAAATTATTATATATATATATATATATATATATATATGGTAAGGTTCATGTGAGAACCACCTTTATTGTGAGAACCGTGAGATTCACATTTATTGCAAAATAAAATCTAAAAAATAAAAAAAAACACTCAAAATATTTTTTAATATTTTTTAATAAAAATCGTTATATTTCGTTACAAAAAAAACTTTTTTTTCGAGTAACAGTTATCCATGCACATGTGCATATGTATTATAACTTCGACAAATTCAATAATACGTTATCACTGGTACACAATTGTACTTTAATTTACAATACCATCCATAATACACTCAATTTTACATTAAATGCACATGTACATCATTATGTATAACAATTATATACTGTGTTTTGGTACAAAAAGTTTGTGATTTTGAATGATGAAGTAGGCGCATATAAATGTTTTTTGGTTAGTTATATCTAGTGGTTGATGGGTTCATTATAGTTGTTACTTTATGATGTAATTGTTGATTGTGTGGTATAAACGGTGTTGATATACATGTAATAAAGTGAAAATATTGGTATTGGTATTGTATTATAAATGGTAGGAGGTAATGGTATTGTATTATGGATGGTAGGAGGTAATGGAAGTGTATTATGGATGGTATAATAGATGAAAGAGAAAGTGTATTGTTGGGATTGAACCCTATGAAAGGAACAGATGATATAAAGCCAAATAACACTATCCGAGCTTTGGTTCAACTATCAGAGGTTACAACCTCTGATGTACTTATACTACTTTCCATAAATAATGCTCATCCTATCATCTGCCTTCACAAAGCTTCAAGGTCTGCCAGAGTTAACAAGGGACAGAGGATAGTGATCAGAGTTTAGTCATTAGCTTAGTTAATCAATGTAACAGTGCCAAGCACTGATAGTTAGTATAAGCAGTGTTTAGAGTTAGTTACATATTAGTTTCCTGTCACTATCAACCCTGACGTCATCAAAGATGCCCAGAGGTTAGATAGTTAGTATAAATAGGCAACTCATGTAACATTTAAACTCGTCTCTTAAAAGATCAACTTTCGCATATCATCTTCTCTACATTTTCTCATTACCAAACTGTAATTGCAAAGGCTGAGGGGGAGTTTGTGAATCACATGCAAGTTAATCAACTTGAAAGCATGATGATGATGAAAACAAACGACCATTACTTGTAGTAAAAGTTTTCCATCTTATTCTGCTGCAAATCTCTTTTAATTCAATCATTTTTCATTTTTGAAACAAAAACTACAAGTAATTCAAACTCAGATCCTAACAATTGGTATAAGAGCTTGATTCATCAAATTCGATCTAACAATCGATTTGGTTCGAACAGATCAGCTCTCTTGCTAATCAGTTTGGTTGTTTTTAGTTTGATATTCACAGTTTTATTACGTTTCAAAGTTTTTAAAACAAAATATGTGAAAAATCAACTGAAAATGTCTCAAAACACACAGGATGCCAATTCTGGTTCCTTGTTCAAACCGTCGATGCTCAAAAGAAATGAATATTTCATTTGGCAACGGCGGATGGGTCACATCCTTGCTCAGTAAAACACCGGTTGCTAGAGATCTGTTGCTTATGGACCTCAGGTTCCAATGGTTCCAAGCATAGAGGATCTAACCAAACAAGTGCCAAAAAATCCTGAAAACTTTTCGGAGCAGGATTTCCAGAAAATTGAATTGGATGCTAAGGCATTTAGCATAGTTGCTTCGGCCTTACCCAATGAAATTTATGCTAGTCTACTCCATTGCAATAGTGCAAATGAGTTATGGGATGCATTTAAGGAGCAATTCGTTGGGACTGAGGAAGTGATAGAAAGTAATAGAGAAGTTCTAAATAGCAGTATGAAACGTTTTGTCACTTGAGAGGAGAGTCTCTAACACAACAATTTGAACGTTACAACTGTCTCATCAGTGAACTTAGACTGGTTAACGTGGTTTTTCCTAATTTGACTGTCAATAGTCGTTTCCTTAGATCATTACCAGATAAGTGGGAGACGGTAGCTTATGTAACGCGAAAATCTATTGGGTTTAAAGAAATGTTGCTGACACAACTTCATGGGAAACTCCTCACTTATGAGAGAGAGTTAAACCAGAAAAAGAAGTTGCAAGATTCTGGAAAAATGACTGATGATTACTCATTGGGTAATACAACTCTTTTTGGCCAAGAAGAGGGTTCTGGCAGCAGTAAGGACCAAAGTTATGATCACTATATAGATATTACATCTGGTGGGAACTTTGGATCTGAAACATATGCACCCAACTATGCTTTTACTGCTAGTGGGGAAAGCTAAACCTCTGACAATCTATCCTTTGAGCTGAATGATTTACAACACACTGAACCTTCTGATCTTGAGGAAATGGATATTTTGCACCAACTGGCCCTATTAAGTGTTAGGGCTAGTAAACTTTATAAGAGAATTGGTAGAAAATTTCCTAGGTTTGCATGGGGGGTTGAAGGTTGGGCTGAATAAATCAAAAGTCAAGTGTTATAAGTGTAATAGGCTAGGAAACTTTGCCAGAGAATGCAGGTCTCAAAGTTCTGGGCCAATAGTGACTCATCCTAGCCCTAGACCTCAGCACACACAATACACTGCTCATTATTCCCAATATGCCCCTGCTCAACATGTTCAAAACACTGCCCACTTTGCACATCCTGCTACCACTGTTCCAGTGCATTATGTTCAATCCACTGCTCCACAAATTCAATATATTTAGGCACCATCTCATCCTCAAGTGCTTATTCAACAAGCACCCATTGTTACACAACCTGCTCAAACCACTGCTAGTCCAGCAGAGGTTGGTCAACAAAGCTTTTTCACACAAAGTTATGTTGACTGGAGCAGTTTGTCTGAGGATTTGACTGATAAAAACTTTGCTTTAATGGCTAAAAATGATGTTGAACAAGAATTTTGTTTAATGGCCTTAGAGACAATTGCTGAAGGTGTTGAATCTGTGGAGATAGTGTCAAAATCTGATGAAGTTCAAGTTTGTGATGAAACAGTGGTTTCAAGTGAAGAAAGAGAAAATGCTGCTGATAAGGAAAAGAACTCTCCTACTGACCCATGGAACATTGATGTGTGTGAAGATGAGTGTGATTGTGCTCTCATGGCTGCTACAAAGGTATCACCTCAGATCCTTAAAGATCTATGTTCTGACAAATGCATCATTGCTTTTGCAAACATAAAAAGGGTGAATGAAAACCTGAGAAACAAAATTTTAGAAGATGAACTTAATTTTGAAAAACTGATTAAAGAGTTAAAATCAAAGTTAAGTAAAAAAGATTCTGAAATGAGTAGCCTAAGACATGAATCAAGCATAACCAAGGACCAACTCCAAACTATGGTAGAAAAATACCAAGTTTGTAAAAAGGAGTTAAAAGAAACCCAAATCACTTGTGAAAAATGAGTTGAGTCCTGCAAAGGTTATGAAATTATGCTTGATGCTCAGATCAAGAGCAACATCAAGTTTGGTGTAGGTTTTAGAGCCTATGACCAAAATGAGAAAAATGTTGCTGAAATTGATTCTGAGTTGGTTGAAATTGTTCCTACAAATCTTGCTGGTAAGAGATAAAAATCACAGATAAAGCTGAAAATAAAATTGTTTTGGAAAAACCAGAGGTTTCAACAAAAGATAAAGAAATTGAAAAATATCAGTTTAAACCAACCTGGTCAGATGAATGTGATATCTTAGAGAACTTTAAGCCAATGGACTTCCCAACCACTGATGGTATTAAAGCCCCAAAAGCACTGGTGATCCCTATCAAAGATGTGCCACCAGAGGTTAAAACTTAAAACCACTGCTGAGAAAAAGTCTGATAGGAAAGAAGAGTAAAGATTAAAAACTTGTTTTGTGAATTTTGTGAAAAAAGAAATCATGTGGCTGCAGATTGTTTTCTTTTAAAAGCCTATGACATTAACAAAACTTGTGTTATCAAAAACTCTTCAAAATGCACCATCTGCAGCAAAACAAATCACTCAACTCAACAGTGTGCATATCTCAAAAACTATGAACAAAGGGTAAAAGAGATCAAGGCAAAAGCACTTGAAAGAGAAAGTTCAAGTTCTGTTGGAAATAAATCCAAGCAGAGTTTTGAACTAATTCAAACATCTGTTACAAAAGCCTTAAACAAAACCTCTGTTCAAAGAGAGGTGCAAGTGACAGTTGCCCCACCTTCAAACTCATTTCCAAAAGGGTATGGCCAACCTACTTATAAAAAGGTTCCTCATGCTTGTGAAGGTTACAAAAAGCCTTCAAAGCAAAGAGTAAACATGCACCCTTATGGATACAATCATCTGATATGAAATCGTTAAGAGCAGATGTTACAAGAAAATTTCAAAACCACTGACCATTGTCCTAGACTTGAGGTTGGACCATCTGTGACCCCATCCAAAGCCATTTTGGCTTTGGAGACCAATCTTAACTGATCTATTTACTTAAATGTGCAGGGACCCTCTACTTGCCTTGATAGCTTATGGTATGTAGATAGTGGAGGTTCCAGGCATATGACAGGATGTAGAGCCCTTCTCAAGGACTTCATGGCTCATGGGGGGTGATATATATTTTGGTAATAACTCAAAGGGAAAGGTTTTAGGGTCTGGGTCGGTTCTGGCTGGTAAACTTAAGTTTGAAAATGTGAATTTGATTGACAATCTGAAATTTAACCTGCTGAGTGTCTCACAAATGAGTGATAGAGGATATGGATCCTTCTTCACTAAAAATACTTGTCAAAGAGACTGAGTTATGGCATAGAAGACTTGGACACACAAATCTTAAAACTATCACCACACTCTCAAAACAAAGTCTTGTAAGAGGTTTGCCTCACAAGCAATTTTCCTGTGATGAACATTGTGTTTCCTGTTTAAAAGGAAAACAACATAAAAGTTCTTTCAAATCAATTGAAGAGTCCAAAACAAGCCAGTGTTTACAATTGTTGCACATGGACTTGTTTGGCCTAGTGCAAATCATGAGCTTAAAACACAAAAGGTATTGCCTAGTGATAGTTGATGATTTCTCTAGGTTTACATGGACCTTCTTTCTTCATTCTAAGGATGAAACTGCAAGCACTTTGCAAAACTTTGTCAAACAAGTAGAAAAGCAATTTGATCTTCCAGTAAAAATCTTTAGAAGTGACAATGGAACAGAGTTTAAAAATAGGGAATTGGATGCTTTTTGTGAGTCAAAAGGAATTGTTAGACAATATAGCATTCCAAGAACTCCAGAGCAAAATGGGATGGTTGAAAGGAAAAACAGAACCTTAATTGAATCAGCAAGGACTATGCTAGCAGATTCTGGTTTGCCCTTGTCCTTTTGGGCAGAGGCTGTAAACACTGCTTGCTATGTTCAAAACAGAGTTTTGATTAACCCCAGGCATCAACAGATTGCCTATGAGATTTTGTATAAAATCAAACCTCTGATTTCATATTTTAAAGTTTTTGGCTGTCCATGCTTTATTTTGAACTTAAAAGATTCTATATCTAAGTTTGTAGCAAGAATTGATTGTGGTTATTTTCTGGGATACTCAACCACTACCAAAGCCTACAGAGTTTTTAACTCTAGGAGAAAGTGTGTTGAAGAAACTTTGAATGTGAATTTCAATGAACTCTCATCACTGAAAATCCCAGCAAATCCTGCAGAGCTTTTTGATTTAGATAAATTCACATTTGTTGATGTTTCTATCAAGCTAGACAATGCAGGTACACCACAATCATCTGAAGAAGATCAAGATCAAGGATATGACTGTGTGCTTCCATAAATAAAAGTCTATTCTTCAAATAGAGGATGAAGTGCTACAAGCTCTTGTGAAAACTCTGCCACTTCTAGGTCAACAGTGGTTGATCCTCAAACCTCTACCAGTTCACAAAATCAAACATCTGTTGATAAAAGTCCTACATTTGGGCACCAAAATCATCAGAATGTTACCTCTATACCCCCAATACCACCACCACCATTCTCATCAGTGGTTGATACTTCAGAACACCAGCAGAGGTTAGCTTAGATGATACATATTTGCAGCCATCACCTCAAAATGCTATGGTTCCATACCAAGGTGATTTGATTTATCTCAAAAGCCATCCAGCAGATCAAGTTATTGGCAATATCAAATCTGGGGTGCTCACACGAAGCCAATCCCAAAATATTTGTCTTTTTGTTGGTTTTCTATCACTCATACAGCCAGCCAAGTACCAAGAGGCACTGAAAGACAACAGCTGGTAGAAGCCATGCAAGAAGAACTCCTGTAGTTCAAAAGACAACAAGTTTGGGAGCTTGTGCCACTGCCAAAAGATGTAAGTCCAATTGGCACAAAGTGGGTCTTCAAGAACAAAACTGATGAAAGGGGTATTGTTGATAAAAACAAAGCAAGGCTCGTGGTTCAAGGCTACAGACAGGAAGAAGGTATAGACTATGATGAGACTTTTGCTCCTGTAGCAAGGTTGGAAGCTATTCGCCTGTTCTTAACTTTTGCTGCTAACCACAACAAAAAGGTGTTTCAAATGGATATAAAGAGTGCATTTTTATATGGAAAAATCAAAGAAGAGGTGTATGTCTGTCAACCTCCAGGTTTTGAAGATGCATTCCATCCTGATCATGTCTACAAGCTCAACAAAGCATTGTATGGCTTGAAACAAGCACCAAGAGCCTGGTATGAAACTATATCCACTTTTCTCTTATCCATAGGGTTTACTAGAGGCAAAATAGATACAACCCTGTTTTTAAAATGGAAAGGAAAGATTTGATGCTTGTCCAAATTTATGTAGATGACATCATTTTTGGTTCCACAAGCACTGCTATGTGTGAAGAGTTTCGAAAACTCATGGCAGCAGAGTTTGAGATGAGTGCAATGGGTGAGCTCCAATGTTTTCTTGGTTTTCAAGTTAAACAATTGCACAATGGTACATTTATCCATCAAAACAAGTATGTGAAAGAACTGCTTCACAAGTTTGATATGGATGATTGTAAACCATGTAGCACACCCATGGCAACCTCCAAGCTAGTCACCATTGATGGTAAGGATGACCTTGTTGATCAAACTCTTTATAGAAGCATGATTGGGTTTTATTGTACCTAACTGCATCCAGACCAGACATCATGTTTGCAACATGTGTTTGTGCCAGATCACAGGCATTACCTAGAAAGTCTGACCTTATTGCTGTAAAAAGGATATTCAGATACATAAAAGGTGCTCCCACACTTGGTATCTGGTATCCAGCTAATGGGAATATTGAGCTTTCAGGTTTTTCAGATAGTGATTTTGCTGGGTGTAAAACTAAAAGGAAGTCCACATCAGGAGGATGTCAATTCCTAGGTGATTGTCTAGTGTCTTGGCAAAGCAAAAAGCAGGTTGCAGTTTCAATATCCACTGCTGAGGCAGAGTATATTGCTGCTGCTAGCTGCACTGCTCAACTCTTGTGGCTTCAAAACCAGTTGCTGGATTTTGGTATCACTGCATTAAAGACTCCACTCAAATTGGACAGTCAAGCTGCTAAAAATATCAAATCCAGTTTCTCATTCAACTACAAAGCACATTGATATCAGACATCACTTTGTGAGAGATTGCTATGAAAAATGTTTGATTTCTTTGCATCATGTCCATACTTGAGATCAATGGGCATATGTTTTAACCAAGGCACTGCATACATCTACCTTTGAAAATTTGATCTCAAGGCTTGGTATGCTAAACATGGATTAAAAACAAGTTTTCTTGTAAATCCATGTGTACATAGCATCAAAATGTTTCAGAAATTCAAAAATTCCTTAAAAATAGTTTAAAATTGAAATTTTTCAATAAATCTTTAAAAGTCTGATCACAACATCTGTTTGCTTAAAACCTCTGATAGGCTTTAAAATCTTATCCACTGATAACGTGTATCCTCTAACTTATATTTTTCCACCTCTTCAAAACCACTGATGGCTATCCTCTGATAGTGTTAACAAAATCAGTATTGTCCAAACCTCTGTCCTAAAACAGTGGTTTGCCACATCAACGGTTACTTTTCTCATCAGATGTTACATGTGGCCAGATGTTAGCCATCAGATCTTGCAACAGATGCCACGTCATGTTCACTTTTTCAAAACCCCTATAAAACCCCTGTTTTATCTCACCAGTGGTTACCCTAAACTGTGTCGATTTCAAAATCTCAAAACAGTTTTTCTCTCAAACACCATGGCTCCCAAATCAAAATCTTAAAAATCCAAAGCAAAATCGCAACAAGAACCTCCACCTTTCACTCTCATAATCAAAACCCCACACAATTACACTGCCATACTTGAAGAAAACGACGCAAATACTCGCTATCATCCAACGATTCGAATTTTGCAAAAGTCTAAATTCTTGCACGTGTTAACCGTCAAAGCCCCCATTTACATTCTCTTCGTGATTTCTGGAAAAATGCAAAGGTTCACTCATCTGCTGATGGTGTTCCTTATACAATAATTTCAAGAGTAGGGGGAGTGTTGCTGCAAATTAGCCCCCAATCGATCTCTCAAGTTTTCAAGTTAAATGACATACAACACCCTGTGTCATTTCCCATTAATGAGATCCAAGCAGAGTTTCTGGAAAGAGGTTATATCAGCCAGATGAAAGGTATGACCATTCTTAAACCTAACTTTCCTGTTGAGATGAGATTTTTTGTGACATCCCGGGTTTTTCGGATAACTTAAACGCGACACTTGTCGAATAAAGTATATGCTAAGTATTAAACGTGTACGAGTTAATGAATACGTGATGTGTGTTTGTGTGATTGTTTTAGTTATAAAATAACTATGGTAGATATGTACACGAACCGAACCGAACCGCGACACGAACCAACTTTGATTCCTTGTGACTCTAGGAATTAACCAAGTTTAGAACTCAAACCATTCTCGGCCGTGTGCAACCCAAACCGCAAACCCAAACCGAGATCAAAACTAAACCTTGAACTAAAACTATTCGGCCGCAAAGATCAAGCCAAAACCGCAAGATCAAAACCCAAACCAAACCAACCCAAGTCCCTCGGCCACAAGCGCAAGCCTAACCGTAACCCTCATCCCTTTTGCGCTATATATACACACATCCATGCATGTTTCATTCACAAACACAAAACCCTAAAAGAAAACTGCCGTCGGCAGCCTTGTTCTCGCCCTTGTGATCGCAAACAGCCTCTTTCCTTCATCATATCAATCTGATCAGCCTTGTTCTTTTCTTTCCTCTCGGTCGCAGCAGCAGCAGTCATCGCCATCATCATCTCCCGATCGCGAGCAGCCCTTGTTCACCTCCATTCAGTCGCAAGATCAACCATTGTTCACCTCTATTCGATCATATAACAGCCTGCTACTTTTTCTCAGCCGCGAATAATCTCTTTTCTCGGTCACGGATCTTCTCGGTTGCAAGCAATCCTTGATCACCGATCTCTTATAGTACTCACGGTTCGTTTACCTTATTATTAAAAGATTAGAATTTGTCATATGCTACAAGTTAATACTCGGATACATGTGTTTTGATTGTGTTGTTTTCGGATTATATGATTGAATGAAAGGTTAGGATAACCGATTTGTTAATAATGTTTGCGTTGGATGTTTGTTTAAAAATCTGAAATCATGAGCCTTGTTTGTTTATAAAAACTAGAAGTATGAACTAGGGTTTGCATGGATATGTTATTAGTATTGATTATGACTAGGAAACCGGTTAAAGATCGCCTAGGTTAATCATACGGACGGGTTATGCGAATTTATAATAATGATATGCTGAAACAGTTGCTGAGTAGTAGTTACAGCCGACTTCATCTGGCTGTAACTCGGTCGTTAGTTGTCGAAAAACGGATTTTCTGATGTCTAGAACGTAGAGATTTGAATAAGGAATCTAATGGCGCTGGATTCATAATTTTCTGAAGTCATTTGATATTTTTAAAGGGCCAAATAAGTTCAGTAACTAAAGCTGTGAAAATCCTGAAATTTTGTTAGTCGTTTATCGAGTTGGATTTTAAAATCAGTAGGGAGTTGAGTCATGAATTTTGTACAGCAACTAGGTATGGAAATTTCCGGGCAACTCCAACTGGAATTTTGTTAATTGGACAATCGGTGATTTTTAAATAAATTCTTCCGTGGACTGCAGTCAGAAAGTGATAAATCTGACTGCAGCCTAGTATATTAATATTTATGGTTAATTGGTAAAGATTTAGGACTTGGAAAATTTATATAAATTTCTATAGTATAAATGTCACCTACTGTAAAAATATTGGAACTTTTGGAATGTTAGAACTATTTTATAAAAATCCTAGAAAACAGCTGAATTATGAGTGTTAAGCTGAAATTTGATAACTTGTGATTGTGTGCACCAAAGTGTTGCATGGATTGGATTATGTTCATGATAAGTTGTTTGATTACTATGATCACATGAGGATACTTGCATGCATGTTTGAGTGTTAGATATGTTGTTTGTGTGTATCACTTTGTGCGTAAATTACGTGTAGAATTTGTATTGGTGTGTTCACACACTGACCTGGAATTAATTGGTTTGTTAGGACGCAACTAGCGGTCCCATCTCTTATAACTTCTTTGCTACACTAACCGAGCAAATAAAGGTGAGTTCACGGCCCCTAACTTTATCCGGTTTTTAAACAACAGGGGGAGAAACATGTATACACTCTCAAACTCAATCTCTTTACGTTATACGAATTTAACGTCACATAACTATTCGGTAACTAAGTTAATGTTAATGTAATGTTATGGTCACTAAGCAGCTTTATCACTTAAGTCCTCGTCAATCTCTCGGATCGTTAGTATTGGGTTTAATAGCGGGGAGTTATAAGTAGTACTACTGGGCCGACAAGCCCCATCCGAGCTAGTCGCGCTAGCCGACCGGGTATGGTCAACGGGTGAATAATTCGGCCTAACCTCGCCATGGTCAGTGATATTCCTGGCAAAACGGAGGCACAACAGTCAGCTTCGATCGCGAACTCTTACTTGACGTAACTTTAGGCTAGCTACCTATATATGTTAACATTGAACTTAATTACGAAACAACTATATTATCCCGGGTTGGGGATAATGGAATCAACTGTATTATTCCGGGTTTGGAATAATGGAAACAACAACTTAATATTCCGGGTTTGGAATAATGGAAACAACAACTTAATACTCCGGGTTTGGAATATTGGAAGCAACAACTTATTATTCCGGGTTGGAGTAATGGAACCAATACGTTATCCCGGGTTAGGGATAACGGGGAAAACAAACTATAACTGAACAAACGAATTTATGAAAACCTGTGAACTCACTCATCTTTAATTTTGACACTTGTTTCTTTACATGTTTCTCAGGACGCTAGGAGCTCTAGGTGCACGCACATGCATTGAACAAGACATCTTTTATCGAGTCTTATTTATCAATATTGTTTTGGGGTTTTTCATTTGTTTTGGCGTTTGTGTTGGCGCCCGCTTCACTATTTATTTTATGCTTCCGCTCAACTTTAAAAACTAATGCTCTGCTAAATATTGGTAATTAATTTAGACAATATAAAATCTACAACAAATGATTTTGGAAAACGTATTATCAAATCATATAGAGTCGTTCGACGTACTAGTGTTTCAGATTCTGGTTTGTTCACACGCCTCGCGGTAAAACTCCGCAAGTGGAAATTGAGGGTGTGACAGATTGGTATCAGAGCCAATAGCTATAGAGAACCAGGTTTGCATTAGAAGTAGACCTAAACTATAGCTGATTTCACGACACTAGACTTAGTTTGGCACCGAACTATTATATCTTGTTACCACAACTGTGTTATGTAGATTATGCCTTCATAATAAGAAATGAAAACAACTCGTAACTAACTACACGACCTAACAGGCAATGTCATCATCCTCATCGTCATCATCATCATCCGACAGACTTACGCCACCAAGGGCACCAGGAAAGGCACCAATGGTGGAACCCATACCATCTTATGGCGTGGAGACACGCTCAGCTGCGAGGAAAAGGCTCGCTCTGGGGGAGGAGTCGTCGTTACGCCCAACCATTGCTGTACCGGTTGAACCGGTTAACCCTGTAGAAATAGGAATTGACATACTTAGAATCCTGGTACATACACAACAAAAACAGTTAGAAAGAATGCAGGAAACCATCCTAGCACAAGGATGGATGATCCGACAACTTACAGGTAAGACCGACTCGCTCGAGGAAGAGCATCGTACGAGTAAGATAGCTCGTAACACCATAGCCAGAGATCTGCGTGCTGAGCAGATAAGAGCCGACTGGCTCGAGGACAGAGTCCTGGAAAATAGTTGGAACATTCAGGAACTGCAAAATCAAGCACTTGCACCAGCACCGGCCCCTCCAGTGCCGGTAGAGGAGGATCCGGAGGAGGACCCAGAGGAGGATCCAGAGGAGGATCCGGAGGAGGACCCAGCTGTAGAAGCCGGAAATGCCGCGCAGGATGACGGCAACGACAGTGATTTGGGGGATGGAGACGTAGACGACTGACACGTCTCGCTTATTTTATTTACTTTCCTTCAGTCTATTTATTTTCCCACTTGTGTTTAAACTTAAGACTTTATAGTGAATTCATATGTTTGGTTGGCACTTTGTAAGACGTTGAGATTTCATTTAATCAAGTATTTCTTTTGACTATTTAATATATTTGAGTTGACATAACTTGATAATTATTAAAGTACGAAGTAGGATAACTATATTGGATATATAGACTTATCGGGGTATGTTTATGTTGTTTTTCGAAGATCTAAATGGCAACTGGACGACGTGGAAACCTTAACATGACGCCCAAAGAACTAGCTGCCATGATTCAAGAGCACGTGAACGCAGCTTTAGCGGGTGTTCAAAACCAACCGGCAGGTAACCATTGTTAAATTTTCGTGTGAAAATCTAATAGTTGGGCTAGTAGAATTCCTCGCTGACTACCTGTTCTCTGTCAGCAGGAGGGGGTTTTAACCCCTACAAGATGTTCCTCGACGCGAAACCAAGCAAATACTCGGGGGCAGAAGGGCCCATTGGACTGGTCCGCTGGATCGAAAAATCTGAATCAGTATTTGAAATGTGCAACTGTTTGGAGGCCAACAAGGTCAAGTATGCAGCCTCAACACTGGAAGATGGGGCACTAACTTGGTGGAATGCACAAGTCCAAACGCGTAGACTTATTGCTGCAAATGCAATGGCCTGGGCCGAGTTCAAGGCCCTAATCAAAGAGGAGTACTGTCCACGAGACAGAGTGCAACAGTTGGAGCAAGCCTTATGGAACCACAAGATGGTGGGATCTGACATCGAAGCTTACACAGCAAAACATCATGACTTGGTATTTCTGTGTCCCGATCTGGCTAACACTGTGGAGAAACGGCTCGAGTTCTACCTTGGGGTCTGGTCCCGGAGATTCAGGGTATGGTAATGGCTAGTAACCCTGCAACTGAACATCAAGCAATAAGTTTGGCGCACAAACTCACCGATAAGGCGGTGGAACAAAAGAAGTTGCCAGCACGGGGTACAACTGAAGTTGCCCTTGACAATAAAAGAAAGTTTGAAGACTCGTCTGCTCGACAGTCTTCGTCATCCCAGCCGCAACAGGGGAACCAGAAACAGTTCAATTATTACAACAGCCACCGGGGTCACCAAAATCAGCCCGCCAACAACAACAACAACAACCAGAACACAAGCGGCTATGTAGGTCGAAAGCCGCAGTGCACCCGCTGTAATCTTCATCATAACGGCCCTTGTGTCGGAAATCGCTGCCAACAATGTGGCAAGATGGGACATGCGGCAAAGGATTGTCGTGGGGAAATCATGCCCCGACAGAACCAAAATCAACCCCAAGGCCCACAACAGGGTGTTAACCGGGGATGCTATCAGTGTGGTAGCACTGCCCACTTCAAAAGAGACTGCCAACAACAACAATGGTGGGAACAACCACAACCACAATAACCATAACAACAACAATAACAACAACAATAATGGAAATGGTGGCACAGGAGGTGCCAAAGGTCGCGCATTTACATTGGGCCGCGGAGAGGCCAGAAACGACTCGAACGTGGTCACCGGTAAGTTTCCCCTTAATGAACATTTTGCTACTGTGCTTTTTGATACGGGTGCGGATAGGAGCTTTATATCTGAGTCTTTTAGGAAGAACATAAATCTCACGCCTAAACCCTTAGAGACCCCTTATGTTATAGAATTAGCCGATGGTAATTCTGTAGATGTGACCCATATAGTATCCGGCTGTCAACTCAAACTCGCGGGTCACACTTTTACCATTGATCTAATGACAACTACCCTGGGAAGTTTTGACGTGGTAGTCGGAATGGACTGGCTATCCGACGTTCGGGCTGAAGTTCTCTGCTTCGAAAAATCTATCCGAATTCCGCTCTCTAACGACGAAATCTTGACGGTGCAAGGCGAGAAGGCAGGCGCCGTCACCAACATCATCTCTTACATGCAAGCGCAGAAGTATATTCGGAGGAAGAACTCCTTCGCTTTACTCGCACTGGTTACCGAACAGCCTAAGGACGAGAAACGTATAGAAGACATCCCTGTCGTCCGTGATTTTTCCGATGTATTCCCAGAAGAACTACCTGGTCTTCCACCCCATCGACAATTGGAGTTTGAAATCGAATTGGCAAACAATGCAACTCCTATTGCCAAGGCTCCATACCGCCTAGCTCCAGCCGAGCTGCAGGAGCTGTCTACCCAACTTCAGGAGCTATTAGAAAAAGGATTTATCCGACCAAGCGTTTCGCCATGGGGAGCTCCACTCCTTTTTGTCAAGAAGAAGGACGGGACTTTCCGCATGTGCATCGACTACAGGGAACTCAACAAGGTTACCGTCAAGAACCGATACCCGTTACCTCGCATCGACGATCTATTCGACCAACTTCAAGGGTCAAGTTACTACTCTAAGATTGATTTACGGTCCGGTTACCACCAGCTACGCGTCAGGGAGGAGGATATCGCCAAGACGGCATTTCGCACTCGGTATGGCCATTACGAGTTCTTGGTCATGCCCTTCGGTCTCACCAACGCACCTGCGGTGTTCATGGACCTCATGAACCGCGTGTGTAAACCATACCTCGACAAATTTGTCATTGTGTTCATCGATGACATACTCATCTACTCCAAAAGTGAAGAAGAACATGCTGAACATCTACGATTGCTGCTAGGATTACTCCAACAGGAAAAGCTATATGCCAAGCTTTCGAAGTGTGATTTCTGGATTCGGGAAGTTCAGTTTCTCGGGCATATCGTAAATGAAAAGGGTATCCACGTAGACCCTGCCAAGATTGAAGCCATCAAAAACTGGGAAGCACCTAAGACACCGACGGAGATCCGCCAATTTTTGGGATTGGCTGGTTACTACAGACGTTTCATCGAGGGATTTTCAAAGATCGCACAACCGCTTACTACCCTCACCCAGAAAGGCATCAAGTATGCTTGGGGTGACAAGCAAGAAGCAGCGTTTCAATTGCTGAAACAGAAACTTTGCAGTGCACCCATTCTGTCCTTGCCGGAGGGGACAGATGACTTTGTAGTATATTGTGATGCTTCCATTCAGGGATTGGGATGCGTACTCATGCAACGCGATAAGGTCATCGCGTATGCGTCGCGACAACTGAAGGTTCACGAGAAAAACTACACGACGCATGACCTGGAATTGGGAGCAGTAGTTTTTGCACTTAAGATTTGGAGACACTACCTCTATGGAACGAAGTGCACAATCTTTACAGACCACAAGAGCTTCCAACATCTTTGATCAGAAGGAGTTGAACATGCGACAGCGTCGCTGGGTCGAACTCTTGAACGATTATGAGTGTGCCATTCGGTATCACCCGGGTAAAGCTAACGTGGTAGCTGATGCCCTCAGTAGGAAGGAACACTTGAAACCACGTCGTGTACGAGCATTACAACTCACTATTCATTCGGGGCTACCCGAACAAATACGCGACGCCCAGTTAGAAGCAGTTAAGGAGGAAAACATCAAAGCCGAATCGGTGGGAAAAATGGAACGCGATTGGGAAGTAAAACCCAATGGAGCCCGGTATTTCATGAATCGCATATGGGTACCTCTCTACGGAAACCTCAGAGAGCTAGTCATGGATAAAGCTCACAAATCCCGATACTCTGTCCATCCGGGTTCGGATAAGATGTATCAAGACCTTAAAGCTGCATATTGGTGGCCCAACATGAAAGCCGATATAGCCACCTACGTGAGTAAATGTTTGACTTGTGCAAAAGTCAAGGTGGAGTATCAAAAGCCATCGGGGCTACTCTAACAACCTGAGATCCCAGTGTGGAAATGGGATCAGATCTCAATGGATTTCGTCACTAAACTCCCGCGAACCTTGGGTGGTTGCGATACCATCTGGGTGATCGTGGATCGTTTAACTAAGTCCGCCCACTTCCTAGCTATTAAAGAAACAGATAAGATGGAGAAGTTGACTCGCATCTACATTAAGGAAGTAGTTTCTCGGCACGGAGTGCCAACGTCCATCATCTCAGACAGAGATGCTCGCTTCACGTCTAACTTCTGGCAGTCACTCCAGAAAGCGTTGGGAAAACGCTTAGATATGAGCACAGCCTATCACCCTCAGACTGATGGTCAAAGTGAAAGGACCATACAAACCTTGGAAGACAAGCTTAGGGCATGCGTAGTAGACTTCGGAAATAGTTGGGAAATCCACCTGCCTCTAGTAGAATTCTCATATAACAACAGCTATCATACGAGTATTTCGGCAGCACCGTTTGAGGCATTATACGGTCGTAAATGTAGATCACCGGTCTGCTGGGCAGAAGTCGGTGACAGTCAACTCACAGGCCCTGAGTTAATACTTGAGGCCACTGAAAAGATTGTACAAATCAGAAACCGCATGGCGGCGGCACGAGATCGACAGAAAAGCTACGCTGATCAACGACGCAAACCGCTCGAATTTCAAGTAGGCGACCGCGTCCTACTAAAGGTGTCACCCTGGAAGGGTGTAATCCGCTTTGGAAAACGGGGCAAACTTAACCCACGGTACGTAGGCCCGTTTGTAATCTTGAAACGTATCGGACCCGTAGCTTATCAATTAGACCTTCCTGCCGAACTCAGTGGAGTTCACAACGTATTTCACGTGTCAAATCTGAAGAATTGTCTATCAGATGAAACTCTAGTCATTCCATTGGATGAGATCCAAGTGGATGAACAACTACACTTCGTGGAAAAGCCTATTGAGATCATGGATCGTGAGATCAAGACTCGAAGGCACAGCAAGATTCCGATCGTTAAGGTTCGTTGGGACTCTAAGCGTGGACCAGAGTTCACGTGGGAAAGAGAGGACCAAATGAAAAGCAAATACCCACACCTCTTCGCAACTGAGCAGCAAACTAACGATACCAGTAACTAAATTTTCGGGACGAAAATTCTTTCAACAAGGGGATGATGTGACAACCTGGAAACTTCTCATACTTTCGTGTACTATTGTTGACTAAATTCTTGTGCATAGCACTTGGAAACCTTTGTGTATGGCACTTGGGAACATCTTGTAACTTCGCGTACCATCATTAACGAACTAATTCTTTGTGCGTGGCACTCTAAACACACTACATTCTAAACCGCGTTTACTCAATTTTCGGGACGAAAATTCTTTCAACATGGGGATAATGTGACATCCCGGGTTTTTCGGATAACTTAAACGTGACACTTGTCGAATAAAGTATATGCTAAGTATTAAACGTGTACGAGTTAATGAATACGTGATGTGTGTTTGTGTGATTGTTTTAGTTATAAAATAATTATGGTAGATATGTACACGAACCGAACCGAACCGCGACACGAACCAACTTTGATTCCTTGTGACTCTAGGAATTAACCAAGTTTAGAACTCAAACCATTCTCGGCCGTGTGCAACCCAAACCGCAAACCCAAACCGAGATCAAAACTAAACCTTGAACTAAAACTATTCGGCCGCAAAGATCAAGCCCAAAACCGCAAGATCAAAACCCAAACCAAACCAACCCAAGTCCCTCGGCCACAAGCGCAAGCCTAACCGTAACCCTCATCCCTTTTGCGCTATATATACACACATCCATGCATGTTTCATTCACAAACACAAAACCCTAAAAGAAAACTGCCGTCGGCAGCCTTGTTCTCGCCCTTGTGATCGCAAACAGCCTCTTTCCTTCATCATATCAATCTGATCAGCCTTGTTCTTTTCTTTCCTCTCGGTCGCAGCAGCAGCAGTCATCGCCATCATCATCTCCCGATCGCGAGCAGCCCTTGTTCACCTCCATTCAGTCGCAAGATCAACCATTGTTCACCTCTATTCGATCATATAACAGCCTGCTACTTTTTCTCAGCCGCGAATAATCTCTTTTCTCGGTCACGGATCTTCTCGGTTGCAAGCAATCCTTGATCACCGATCTCTTATAGTACTCACGGTTCGTTTACCTTATTATTAAAAGATTAGAATTTGTCATATGCTACAAGTTAATACTCGGATACATGTGTTTTGATTGTGTTGTTTTCGGATTATATGATTGAATGAAAGGTTAGGATAACCGATTTGTTAATAATGTTTGCGTTGGATGTTTGTTTAAAAATCTGAAATCATGAGCCTTGTTTGTTTATAAAAACTAGAAGTATGAACTAGGGTTTGCATGGATATGTTATTAGTATTGATTATGACTAGGAAACCGGTTAAAGATCGCCTAGGTTAATCATACGGACGGGTTATGCGAATTTATAATAATGATATGCTGAAACAGTTGCTGAGTAGTAGTTACAGCCGACTTCATCTGGCTGTAACTCGGTCGTTAGTTGTCGAAAAACGGATTTTCTGATGTCTAGAACGTAGAGATTTGAATAAGGAATCTAATGGCGCTGGATTCATAATTTTCTGAAGTCATTTGATATTTTTAAAGGGCCAAATAAGTTCAGTAACTAAAGCTGTGAAAATCCTGAAATTTTGTTAGTCGTTTATCGAGTTGGATTTTAAAATCAGTAGGGAGTTGAGTCATGAATTTTGTACAGCAACTAGGTATGGAAATTTCCGGGCAACTCCAACTGGAATTTTGTTAATTGGACAATCGGTGATTTTTAAATAAATTCTTCCGTGGACTGCAGTCAGAAAGTGATAAATCTGACTGCAGCCTAGTATATTAATATTTATGGTTAATTGGTAAAGATTTAGGACTTGGAAAATTTATATAAATTTCTATAGTATAAATGTCACCTACTGTAAAAATATTGGAACTTTTGGAATGTTAGAACTATTTTATAAAAATCCTAGAAAACAGCTGAATTATGAGTGTTAAGCTGAAATTTGATAACTTGTGATTGTGTGCACCAAAGTGTTGCATGGATTGGATTATGTTCATGATAAGTTGTTTGATTACTATGATCACATGAGGATACTTGCATGCATGTTTGAGTGTTAGATATGTTGTTTGTGTGTATCACTTTGTGCGTAAATTACGTGTAGAATTTGTATTGGTGTGTTCACACACTGACCTGGAATTAATTGGTTTGTTAGGACGCAACTAGCGGTCCCATCTCTTATAACTTCTTTGCTACACTAACCGAGCAAATAAAGGTGAGTTCACGGCCCCTAACTTTATCCGGTTTTTAAACAACAGGGGAGAAACATGTATACACTCTCAAACTCAATCTCTTTACGTTATACGAATTTAACGTCACATAACTATTCGGTAACTAAGTTAATGTTAATGTAATGTTATGGTCACTAAGCAGCTTTATCACTTAAGTCCTCGTCAATCTCTCGGATCGTTAGTATTGGGTTTAATAGCGGGGAGTTATAAGTAGTACTACTGGGCCGACAAGCCCCATCCGAGCTAGTCGCGCTAGCCGACCGGGTATGGTCAACGGGTGAATAATTCGGCCTAACCTCGCCATGGTCAGTGATATTCCTGGCAAAACGGAGGCACAACAGTCAGCTTCGATCGCGAACTCTTACTTGACGTAACTTTAGGCTAGCTACCTATATATGTTAACATTGAACTTAATTACGAAACAACTATATTATCCCGGGTTGGGGATAATGGAATCAACTGTATTATTCCGGGTTTGGAATAATGGAAACAACAACTTAATATTCCGGGTTTGGAATAATGGAAACAACAACTTAATACTCCGGGTTTGGAATATTGGAAGCAACAACTTATTATTCCGGGTTGGAGTAATGGAACCAATACGTTATCCCGGGTTAGGGATAACGGGGAAAACAAACTATAACTGAACAAACGAATTTATGAAAACCTGTGAACTCACTCATCTTTAATTTTGACACTTGTTTCTTTACATGTTTCTCAGGACGCTAGGAGCTCTAGGTGCACGCACATGCATTGAACAAGACATCTTTTATCGAGTCTTATTTATCAATATTGTTTTGGGGTTTTTCATTTGTTTTGGCGTTTGTGTTGGCGCCCGCTTCACTATTTATTTTATGCTTCCGCTCAACTTTAAAAACTAATGCTCTGCTAAATATTGGTAATTAATTTAGACAATATAAAATCTACAACAAATGATTTTGGAAAACGTATTATCAAATCATATAGAGTCGTTCGACGTACTAGTGTTTCAGATTCTGGTTTGTTCACACGCCTCGCGGTAAAACTCCGCAAGTGGAAATTGAGGGTGTGACAGATTGGTATCAGAGCCAATAGCTATAGAGAACCAGGTTTGCATTAGAAGTAGACCTAAACTATAGCTGATTTCACGACACTAGACTTAGTTTGGCACCGAACTATTATATCTTGTTACCACAACTGTGTTATGTAGATTATGCCTTCATAATAAGAAATGAAAACAACTCGTAACTAACTACACGACCTAACAGGCAATGTCATCATCCTCATCGTCATCATCATCATCCGACAGACTTACGCCACCAAGGGCACCAGGAAAGGCACCAATGGTGGAACCCATACCATCTTATGGCGTGGAGACACGCTCAGCTGCGAGGAAAAGGCTCGCTCTGGGGGAGGAGTCGTCGTTACGCCCAACCATTGCTGTACCGGTTGAACCGGTTAACCCTGTAGAAATAGGAATTGACATACTTAGAATCCTGGTACATACACAACAAAAACAGTTAGAAAGAATGCAGGAAACCATCCTAGCACAAGGATGGATGATCCGACAACTTACAGGTAAGACCGACTCGCTCGAGGAAGAGCATCGTACGAGTAAGATAGCTCGTAACACCATAGCCAGAGATCTGCGTGCTGAGCAGATAAGAGCCGACTGGCTCGAGGACAGAGTCCTGGAAAATAGTTGGAACATTCAGGAACTGCAAAATCAAGCACTTGCACCAGCACCGGCCCCTCCAGTGCCGGTAGAGGAGGATCCGGAGGAGGACCCAGAGGAGGATCCAGAGGAGGATCCGGAGGAGGACCCAGCTGTAGAAGCCGGAAATGCCGCGCAGGATGACGGCAACGACAGTGATTTGGGGGATGGAGACGTAGACGACTGACACGTCTCGCTTATTTTATTTACTTTCCTTCAGTCTATTTATTTTCCCACTTGTGTTTAAACTTGAGACTTTATAGTGAATTCATATGTTTGGTTGGCACTTTGTAAGACGTTGAGATTTCATTTAATTAAGTATTTCTTTTGACTATTTAATATATTTGAGTTGACATAACTTGATAATTATTAAAGTACGAAGTAGGATAACTATATTGGATATATAGACTTATCGGGGTATGTTTATGTTGTTTTTCGAAGATCTAAATGGCAACTGGACGACGTGGAAACCTTAACATGACGCCCAAAGAACTAGCTGCCATGATTCAAGAGCACGTGAACGCAGCTTTAGCGGGTGTTCAAAACCAACCGGCAGGTAACCATTGTTAAATTTTCGTGTGAAAATCTAATAGTTGGGCTAGTAGAATTCCTCGCTGACTACCTGTTCTCTGTCAGCAGGAGGGGGTTTTAACCCCTACAAGATGTTCCTCGACGCGAAACCAAGCAAATACTCGGGGCAGAAGGGCCCATTGGACTGGTCCGCTGGATCGAAAAATCTGAATCAGTATTTGAAATGTGCAACTGTTTGGAGGCCAACAAGGTCAAGTATGCAGCCTCAACACTGGAAGATGGGGCACTAACTTGGTGGAATGCACAAGTCCAAACGCGTAGACTTATTGCTGCAAATGCAATGGCCTGGGCCGAGTTCAAGGCCCTAATCAAAGAGGAGTACTGTCCACGAGACAGAGTGCAACAGTTGGAGCAAGCCTTATGGAACCACAAGATGGTGGGATCTGACATCGAAGCTTACACAGCAAAACATCATGACTTGGTATTTCTGTGTCCCGATCTGGCTAACACTGTGGAGAAACGGCTCGAGTTCTACCTTGGGGGTCTGGTCCCGGAGATTCAGGGTATGGTAATGGCTAGTAACCCTGCAACTGAACATCAAGCAATAAGTTTGGCGCACAAACTCACCGATAAGGCGGTGGAACAAAAGAAGTTGCCAGCACGGGTACAACTGAAGTTGCCCTTGACAATAAAAGAAAGTTTGAAGACTCGTCTGCTAGACAGTCTTCGTCATCCCAGTCGCAACAGGGGAACCAGAAACAGTTCAATTATTACAACAGCCACCGGGGTCACCAAAATCAGCCCGCCAACAACAACAACAACAACCAGAACACAAGCGGCTATGTAGGTCGAAAGCCGCAGTGCACCCGCTGTAATCTTCATCATAACGGCCCTTGTGTCGGAAATCGCTGCCAACGATGTGGCAAGATGGGACATGCGGCAAAGGATTGTCGTGGGGAAATCATGCCCCGACAGAACCAAAATCAACCCCAAGGCCCACAACAGGGTGTTAACCGGGGATGCTATCAGTGTGGTAGCACTGCCCACTTCAAAAGAGACTGCCAACAACAACAATGGTGGGAACAACCACAACCACAATAACCATAACAACAACAATAACAACAACAATAATGGAAATGGTGGCACAGGAGGTGCCAAAGGTCGCGCATTTACATTGGGCCGCGGAGAGGCCAGAAACGACTCGAACGTGGTCACCGGTAAGTTTCCCCTTAATGAACATTTTGCTACTGTGCTTTTTGATACGGGTGCGGATAGGAGCTTTATATCTGAGTCTTTTAGGAAGAACATAAATCTCACGCCTAAACCCTTAGAGACCCCTTATGTTATAGAATTAGCCGATGGTAATTCTGTAGATGTGACCCATATAGTATCCGGCTGTCAACTCAAACTCGCGGGTCACACTTTTACCATTGATCTAATGACAACTACCCTGGGAAGTTTTGACGTGGTAGTCGGAATGGACTGGCTATCCGACGTTCGGGCTGAAGTTCTCTGCTTCGAAAAATCTATCCGAATTCCGCTCTCTAACGACGAAATCTTGACGGTGCAAGGCGAGAAGGCAGGCGCCGTCACCAACATCATCTCTTACATGCAAGCGCAGAAGTATATTCGGAGGAAGAACTCCTTCGCTTTACTCGCACTGGTTACCGAACAGCCTAAGGACGAGAAACGTATAGAAGACATCCCTGTCGTCCGTGATTTTTCCGATGTATTCCCAGAAGAACTACCTGGTCTTCCACCCCATCGACAATTGGAGTTTGAAATCGAATTGGCAAACAATGCAACTCCTATTGCCAAGGCTCCATACCGCCTAGCTCCAGCCGAGCTGCAGGAGCTGTCTACCCAACTTCAGGAGCTATTAGAAAAAGGATTTATCCGACCAAGCGTTTCGCCATGGGGAGCTCCACTCCTTTTTGTCAAGAAGAAGGACGGGACTTTCCGCATGTGCATCGACTACAGGGAACTCAACAAGGTTACCGTCAAGAACCGATACCCGTTACCTCGCATCGACGATCTATTTGACCAACTTCAAGGGTCAAGTTACTACTCTAAGATTGATTTACGGTCCGGTTACCACCAGCTACGCGTCAGGGAGGAGGATATCGCCAAGACGGCATTTCGCACTCGGTATGGCCATTACGAGTTCTTGGTCATGCCCTTCGGTCTCACCAACGCACCTGCGGTGTTCATGGACCTCATGAACCGCGTGTGTAAACCATACCTCGACAAATTTGTCATTGTGTTCATCGATGACATACTCATCTACTCCAAAAGTGAAGAAGAACATGCTGAACATCTACGATTGCTGCTAGGATTACTCCAACAGGAAAAGCTATATGCCAAGCTTTCGAAGTGTGATTTCTGGATTCGGGAAGTTCAGTTTCTCGGGCATATCGTAAATGAAAAGGGTATCCACGTAGACCCTGCCAAGATTGAAGCCATCAAAAACTGGGAAGCACCTAAGACACCGACGGAGATCCGCCAATTTTTGGGATTGGCTGGTTACTACAGACGTTTCATCGAGGGATTTTCAAAGATCGCACAACCGCTTACTACCCTCACCCAGAAAGGCATCAAGTATGCTTGGGGTGACAAGCAAGAAGCAGCGTTTCAATTGCTGAAACAGAAACTTTGCAGTGCACCCATTCTGTCCTTGCCGGAGGGGACAGATGACTTTGTAGTATATTGTGATGCTTCCATTCAGGGATTGGGATGCGTACTCATGCAACGCGATAAGGTCATCGCGTATGCGTCGCGACAACTGAAGGTTCACGAGAAAAACTACACGACGCATGACCTGGAATTGGGAGCAGTAGTTTTTGCACTTAAGATTTGGAGACACTACCTCTATGGAACGAAGTGCACAATCTTTACAGACCACAAGAGCTTCCAACATCTTTGATCAGAAGGAGTTGAACATGCGACAGCGTAGCTGGGTCGAACTCTTGAACGATTATGAGTGTTCCATTCGGTATCACCCGGGTAAAGCTAACGTGGTAGCTGATGCCCTCAGTAGGAAGGAACACTTGAAACCACGTCGTGTACGAGCATTACAACTCACTATTCATTCGGGGCTACCCGAACAAATACGCGACGCCCAGTTAGAAGCAGTTAAGGAGGAAAACATCAAAGCCGAATCGGTGGGAAAAATGGAACGCGATTGGGAAGTAAAACCCAATGGAGCCCGGTATTTCATGAATCGCATATGGGTACCTCTCTACGGAAACCTCAGAGAGCTAGTCATGGATAAAGCTCACAAATCCCGATACTCTGTCCATCCGGGTTCGGATAAGATGTATCAAGACCTTAAAGCTGCATATTGGTGGCCCAACATGAAAGCCGATATAGCCACCTACGTGAGTAAATGTTTGACTTGTGCAAAAGTCAAGGTGGAGTATCAAAAGCCATCGGGGCTACTCCAACAACCTGAGATCCCAGTGTGGAAATGGGATCAGATCTCAATGGATTTCGTCACTAAACTCCCGCGAACCTTGGGTGGTTGCGATACCATCTGGGTGATCGTGGATCGTTTAACTAAGTCCGCCCACTTCCTAGCTATTAAAGAAACAGATAAGATGGAGAAGTTGACTCGCATCTACATTAAGGAAGTAGTTTCTCGGCACGGAGTGCCAACGTCCATCATCTCAGACAGAGATGCTCGCTTCACGTCTAACTTCTGGCAGTCACTCCAGAAAGCGTTGGGAAAACGCTTAGATATGAGCACAGCCTATCACCCTCAGACTGATGGTCAAAGTGAAAGGACCATACAAACCTTGGAAGACAAGCTTAGGGCATGCGTAGTAGACTTCGGAAATAGTTGGGAAATCCACCTGCCTCTAGTAGAATTCTCATATAACAACAGCTATCATACGAGTATTTCGGCAGCACCGTTTGAGGCATTATACGGTCGTAAATGTAGATCACCGGTCTGCTGGGCAGAAGTCGGTGACAGTCAACTCACAGGCCCTGAGTTAATACTTGAGGCCACTGAAAAGATTGTACAAATCAGAAACCGCATGGCGGCGGCACGAGATCGACAGAAAAGCTACGCTGATCAACGACGCAAACCGCTCGAATTTCAAGTAGGCGACCGCGTCCTACTAAAGGTGTCACCCTGGAAGGGTGTAATCCGCTTTGGAAAACGGGGCAAACTTAACCCACGGTACGTAGGCCCGTTTGTAATCTTGAAACGTATTGGACCCGTAGCTTATCAATTAGACCTTCCTGCCGAACTCAGTGGAGTTCACAACGTATTTCACGTGTCAAATCTGAAGAATTGTCTATCAGATGAAACTCTAGTCATTCCATTGGATGAGATCCAAGTGGATGAACAACTACACTTCGTGGAAAAGCCTATTGAGATCATGGATCGTGAGATCAAGACTCGAAGGCACAGCAAGATTCCGATCGTTAAGGTTCGTTGGGACTCTAAGCGTGGACCAGAGTTCACGTGGGAAAGAGAGGACCAAATGAAAAGCAAATACCCACACCTCTTCGCAACTGAGCAGCAAACTAACGATACCAGTAACTAAATTTTCGGGACGAAAATTCTTTCAACAAGGGGATGATGTGACAACCTGGAAACTTCTCATACTTTCGTGTACTATTGTTGACTAAATTCTTGTGCATGGCACTTGGAAACCTTTGTGTATGGCACTTGGGAACATCTTGTAACTTCGCGTACCATCATTAACGAACTAATTCTTTGTGCGTGGCACTCTAAACACACTACATTCTAAACCGCGTTTACTCAATTTTCGGGACGAAAATTCTTTCAACATGGGGATAATGTGACATCCCGGGTTTTTCGGATAACTTAAACGTGACACTTGTCGAATAAAGTATATGCTAAGTATTAAACGTGTACGAGTTAATGAATACGTGATGTGTGTTTGTGTGATTGTTTTAGTTATAAAATAATTATGGTAGATATGTACACGAACCGAACCGAACCGCGACACGAACCAACTTTGATTCCTTGTGACTCTAGGAATTAACCAAGTTTAGAACTCAAACCATTCTCGGCCGTGTGCAACCCAAACCGCAAACCCAAACCGAGATCAAAACTAAACCTTGAACTAAAACTATTCGGCCGCAAAGATCAAGCCCAAAACCGCAAGATCAAAACCCAAACCAAACCAACCCAAGTCCCTCGGCCACAAGCGCAAGCCTAACCGTAACCCTCATCCCTTTTGCGCTATATATACACACATCCATGCATGTTTCATTCACAAACACAAAACCCTAAAAGAAAACTGCCGTCGGCAGCCTTGTTCTCGCCCTTGTGATCGCAAACAGCCTCTTTCCTTCATCATATCAATCTGATCAGCCTTGTTCTTTTCTTTCCTCTCGGTCGCAGCAGCAGCAGTCATCGCCATCATCATCTCCCGATCGCGAGCAGCCCTTGTTCACCTCCATTCAGTCGCAAGATCAACCATTGTTCACCTCTATTCGATCATATAACAGCCTGCTACTTTTTCTCAGCCGCGAATAATCTCTTTTCTCGGTCACGGATCTTCTCGGTTGCAAGCAATCCTTGATCACCGATCTCTTATAGTACTCACGGTTCGTTTACCTTATTATTAAAAGATTAGAATTTGTCATATGCTACAAGTTAATACTCGGATACATGTGTTTTGATTGTGTTGTTTTCGGATTATATGATTGAATGAAAGGTTAGGATAACCGATTTGTTAATAATGTTTGCGTTGGATGTTTGTTTAAAAATCTGAAATCATGAGCCTTGTTTGTTTATAAAAACTAGAAGTATGAACTAGGGTTTGCATGGATATGTTATTAGTATTGATTATGACTAGGAAACCGGTTAAAGATCGCCTAGGTTAATCATACGGACGGGTTATGCGAATTTATAATAATGATATGCTGAAACAGTTGCTGAGTAGTAGTTACAGCCGACTTCATCTGGCTGTAACTCGGTCGTTAGTTGTCGAAAAACGGATTTTCTGATGTCTAGAACGTAGAGATTTGAATAAGGAATCTAATGGCGCTGGATTCATAATTTTCTGAAGTCATTTGATATTTTTAAAGGGCCAAATAAGTTCAGTAACTAAAGCTGTGAAAATCCTGAAATTTTGTTAGTCGTTTATCGAGTTGGATTTTAAAATCAGTAGGGAGTTGAGTCATGAATTTTGTACAGCAACTAGGTATGGAAATTTCCGGGCAACTCCAACTGGAATTTTGTTAATTGGACAATCGGTGATTTTTAAATAAATTCTTCCGTGGACTGCAGTCAGAAAGTGATAAATCTGACTGCAGCCTAGTATATTAATATTTATGGTTAATTGGTAAAGATTTAGGACTTGGAAAATTTATATAAATTTCTATAGTATAAATGTCACCTACTGTAAAAATATTGGAACTTTTGGAATGTTAGAACTATTTTATAAAAATCCTAGAAAACAGCTGAATTATGAGTGTTAAGCTGAAATTTGATAACTTGTGATTGTGTGCACCAAAGTGTTGCATGGATTGGATTATGTTCATGATAAGTTGTTTGATTACTATGATCACATGAGGATACTTGCATGCATGTTTGAGTGTTAGATATGTTGTTTGTGTGTATCACTTTGTGCGTAAATTACGTGTAGAATTTGTATTGGTGTGTTCACACACTGACCTGGAATTAATTGGTTTGTTAGGACGCAACTAGCGGTCCCATCTCTTATAACTTCTTTGCTACACTAACCGAGCAAATAAAGGTGAGTTCACGGCCCCTAACTTTATCCGGTTTTTAAACAACAGGGGGAGAAACATGTATACACTCTCAAACTCAATCTCTTTACGTTATACGAATTTAACGTCACATAACTATTCGGTAACTAAGTTAATGTTAATGTAATGTTATGGTCACTAAGCAGCTTTATCACTTAAGTCCTCGTCAATCTCTCGGATCGTTAGTATTGGGTTTAATAGCGGGGGAGTTATAAGTAGTACTACTAGGCCCGACAAGCCCCATCCGAGCTAGTCGCGCTAGCCGACCGGGTATGGTCAACGGGTGAATAATTCGGCCTAACCTCGCCATGGTCAGTGATAGGCCTGGCAAAACGGAGGCACAACAGTCAGCTTCGATCGCGAACTCTTACGTGACATAACTTTAGTCTAGCTACCTATATATGTTAACATTGAACTTAATTACGAAAAAACTATATTATCCCGGGTTGGGGATAATGGAATCAACTGTATTATTCCGGGTTGGAGTAATGGAACCAATACGTTATCCCGGGTTAGGGATAACGGGGAAAACAAACTATAACCGAACAAACGAATTTATGAAAACCTGTGAACTCACTCATCTTTAATGTTGACACTTGTTTCTTTACCTGTTTCTCAGGACGCTAGGAGCTCTAGGTGCACGCACATGCGTTGAACAAGACATCTTTTATCGAGTCTTATTTATCAATATTGTTTTGGGGTTTTTCATTTGTTTTGGCGTTTGTGTTGGCGCCCGCTTCACTATTTATTTTATGCTTCCGCTCAACTTTAAAAACTAATGATCTGCTAAATATTGGTAATTAATTTAGACAATATAAAATCTACAACAAATGATTTTGGAAAACGTATTATCAAATCATATAGAGTCGTTCGACGTACTAGTGTTTCAGATTCTGGTTTGTTCACACGCCTCGCGGTAAAACTCCGCAAGTGGAAATTGAGGGTGTGACATTTTTCTTTCACAGAATTCTTACTTGTCTCTCAGCAAAATCCACTGCTTTCAATGAAATCCCATTGAACATGCAATATCTGGGGTATGCAATTTTAATTGACACCAATTTAAACTACTCCCAGATGCTGTTCAATGATCTTGTGAATAATTTTAAAAATATTGAAAAAAGAAAAGCTTTTTTGATGCATCCACGGTTCTTGAGTGTTTACTTATAGGATCAAATTAAGGTCATGAAAGTAAAATTGGCGATGTGGTTAATCCAGGCCGCCTTAATCATGAAACTTTCACCAGAATAACAAACCAAGATAAAGTTGAGAAAACACAAGTAGAGGAGGATGAGAAAGTTTTACCAGAACAAAATATTCAAACTCAACCTCTTGCTACTGAGCCCACTGCTCTTGGTGATCAGGGCAACACAACCGCTGCCCTGAAACCCACACCAAAAATTTCCAAAAGGAAAACCAAAACAACTTCCAAAAAGCCCACCAAACCCAACAAGGGTCCTCTGGAAGATGAGATCCCAGAGGTTAACCCTGTGACAACACCAAAGTCACAAACCACTGCTGCTACTTCTTCACAGCAGATGGTTCAAAGATCTCCCACCCGCTTTGAAACTCCTTCTTCTTCCTCACAAAAGGAAAAGGTTGTAGACACAGGGACACCAAATTATGAAGCTCTAGATCCACTTAGGTCTATCTTCCACAGCCCCTCTCCCAGGGCAATGTCGCTTTCTACTACCACTTTCACCAATACCTTCACTTCCACCCACAATTGTATCATTGCTGAATGCAATTGAATTAGTTCAGACACAAACCAGCACTTCTCAACAACTTATTACTGAGAATATACTTCGTCCAGTGGCAGGGTCTGATTCTTTATTCATTGCTAGCCCATCAGCAAATGAAGAGGCTACACCCTTGGGTTACATGTAACCCTTGGTGATAGTTCAACACAAGCAGCCACTACAATTGCTGAACTCCCTAGTTTCAGTTGGACAGTGGTTTCATTAATAAGACTTGGTTGAAGACAACCACTGCTGAGGCAACAACTGTTACCTCTATTGTGGGAAGTCCCCAGTACCAAGACAAAGGGGCATCTATGTCTGAAGCTGGTCTAAAACCACTGCTCATGATAACATAGATATAACTACCACCACTGGTAGGAGTTCAGATGATCCTATTAAATTAGGTGATGATCTAAAATGCCTGGATTTGATGGAGAGAGTGACCAGAATAGAAAACTCTGTTGGTGAAATCAAAGATTTACTAAAGCAGATGATAGCTACAAAAAGTCAACCCTCTGTTCTATCCACTGCTGCTCTCAAAGAAGCTCTTAACCCTCTGTTTCAACATCAACAACATTATTTGGATTTACAACACAAGCACCAGATGAATGATGTTAGAAACATGTTTGAATCAAGGTATCAAGATACTGCAGCAGACATTAAAGCCATCAAAGCACATATACTCACAACCACCGGCCATGCACCTTCAACGGTTATATTTGTTACAACAGATGAAGCCAAAAGGGGGAGAAACCTTTGGGTCCAAAGAAGCTAACAATAGATGATGATAAGGCCAGACCTACATTGAACATTCCAAGGCCTGATGGTTCAAAGAAGAAAGATATAACTGAAGAAATTGTGGCCAAGGCAAGGGCTAGTCACAAGAAGAATGTGATTGAGGAGAGCAGAGTGTTGGTTGAGAAAAAGATTGATCAGCAAAAAGAAAAAGGAGAGGTTGGTACTTCATCAAAAAGAGCTCCTGCTAGAAAAGCCAGGCAACCAACATCCACACCTCCTAAAACTAAGACTGAAACCAATCCAACCATGAAAATATCTGCCTCTCAAAAACCTATCACATCTTCAAAACCACAACCCACATCCACACAAGCAGATGTTACAGCAACTATTGTGTCAACATCTGTTGATACAGCAGAGGTTGCAGCAGATGCAACTCCATCCACTACCATGATCACATTTCCCACATCAACTCAACCATTATCCACACCACCAAAAATCCCACAACCACCATCACCTACTTTAAGGTTTAAAAGGAGGAAATTCACAAAAGTGATAAATGATGATGAGATCTGTGCACCTCTTCCACTATCATCAACACCAGTGATCCCCACATCAGTGCTTACAACTTCTTCAACTCTTAAAGTCATTCCTGCATCAAAGTTGTATCCTCTTGATTTACCAGCAGTCAGGGAAGAGATCCTAAGTTCTTTTCAGAGGATAACCCTGACAAAAGAACAATTCTATACCTTGATGGCTATCCAAGACCAACAAATGTTGATGCCTATCTAGAATTGAAAAAGAAGCAAGCTGGATATTGTCAAAAGAGAACCAACTGGTAAAAATGATAGAGAGATACAGATTATCATGTCCTTTCAACTGAGTAAAGTCACCATTCTACAAAATTTTGTCAAGGATCTGAGCAACCAGTTGTCAGTAAGGGAAGATAAGTTGCTCAAGAGTGAACTCATTGAGTATATCATGGAAAAGAAGATGTATAAGGCAAAAAGGTCACAGTCAGGGATTGGAGCATAGATGAACTGAGGGAGGAAATCAACAGAATACAAGAAATGTTGAAAGACCCTCTTAAAAGCCAACCCCTCCCAACTGGGATTTATACAAGAAAGATATCACTGAAAATGCCTTGAACTTGAAGAGAATAAAGCAAGAACTGATTCAAAATCATTATGGTTCCAAAAACCAAGTGATGAGATGGGGTGAGGTGAGGGTGATAGACACTTACAAAAGTTTGGAAGAGAGAAGGAAAAATGATCCATCCATGCCTCCCAAGCCTGACTATTCAAAAGAAGATGCTATCCTCAGAGCTCAACTCTCTAAAAAGTCCAGCTCAACATCTGCCCACTCCACACTTGCCCTGCAACACAGGAAAAAGCAAGGGGAGATGAATGAAAAGACTGACAAAGAGTTTGAGGATACATTTATCAAAGAAGGGATTCAGAATATGATTGATTATCACACAGATGATACAAGTGCCAAGCTGGCTAAAGATTTATCAAAGATGGCTCATTTACAAACCTCTACAATAAAAGCTCCTTCAAGAAAACCATCAGACCCAAAAATTCTAAAATGGAAGGTCGACAAAGACACCCATGAATTGACATTGCTCAAGTCTGATGGTGCAGCCACTAAACTATCCATGGAAGATGCTTATGAGCTTACAGTATAAGACTTCCAAGAACTACTATGTTTAGAGCTGGTGGAGGATGCTGATGACATGGAATCTCTTAACTTTGAACTTCAATTCAAAGGTCAAATAAGAGAATTCCTTCTGAGGAATAAAAACCAAGAATTAAGTGTTTTTGGCATCATCTGTTCCAGGGGGAGATTGTTGGGATTGAACCCTATGAAAGGAACAGATGATATAAAGCCAAATAACACTATTCGAGCTTTGGTTCAACTATCAGAGGTTACAACCTCTGATGTACTTATACTGCTTTCCATAAAGACTGCTCATCCTATCATCTGCCTTCACAAAGCTTCAAGGTCTGCCAGAGTTAACAAGGGACAGAGGATAGTGATCAGAGTTTAGTCATTAGCTTAGTTAATCAATGTAATAGTGCCAAGCACTGATAGTTAGTATAAGCAGTGTTTAGAGTTAGTTACATATTGGTTTCCTGTCACTATCAACCCTGACGTCATCAAAGATGCTCAGAGGTTAGATAGTTAGTATAAATAGGTAACTCATGTAACCTTTAAACTCATCTCTTAAAAGATCAACTTTCGCATATCATCTTCTCTGCATTTTCTCATTACCAAACTGTAATTGCAAAGGCTGAGGGGGAGTTTGTGAATCACATGCAAGTTAATCAACTTGAAAGCATGATGATGATGAAAACAAACGACCATTGCTTATAGTAAAAGTTTTCCATCTTATTCTGCTGCAAATCTCTTTTAATTCAATCATTTTCCATTTTTGAAACAAAAACTACAAGTAATTCAAATTCAGATCCTAACATCTATTCAAAGTAGTGTACCAAAACACCTTATTTCATGTTGATACATATAGATGCACATGTGCATTTCTTATATTGTAATGTAAAAAGTAGTGTATTATACATGGTAGTGTAAATGAAAGTACAATTGTCTAATGTTTGTAATGTATTACGGAATTTATCAAAGAAATGATGAAAATGCACATGTGCATGGTAGTGTATTATGGATGGTATGATAGATGAAAGAGAAAATGTATTCAAATTAGTGTACCAAAACACCTTATTTCATGTTGATATATACGGATACACATGTGCATTGCTAATATTGGTAACATAAAAAGTAGGGTGTTACACATGGTAGTGTAAATGAAAGTACAATTGTCTAATGTTTGTAATGTATTATTGAATTTGTCAAAGAAATGACGAAAATGCACATGTGCATGGATAGTTGGTACTCAAAATTTTTTTTTTTGAATTTTTTCTATTGTTGAGTAAATATAGCGACTTTTTCAAAAAAAATATTAAAAAAAAAACAAAAAAAATTGGTATTTTTTTGGATTTTTTAGGTATTACTGTTTGTGTTCACACTGGTTCTCGTGGTTCTCGCAATAAAGGGTGGTTCTTAACGGATCCTTGTCCTATATATATACATATATATATATATATATATATATATATATATATATTTATATACATATATATATATATATATATATATTTATATACATATATATATATATATATATATATGGGAAGGTTCATTGGGGAACACTAAAAAAGTGGAGAACTGTGGGGAACCGACTCAAACGAACTCCGATTGGACTCATTCCAGCGGCGTTGGAACCGGCTTGTCGAACCCTAACTAAGATCTCTTAACCCTAAACCCTAAATCCTAACCATAAACCCTAAACCCCAAAGCTAAAAAATAAGGCTAAAACCTAAGCTAAATCGTAAAATCTAAGCTATAAACCCTAAAAGCTAAACCCTAAAGGCTAAACCCTAAAGCTAAACCATAAAACCATAAACCCTAAAGCTAAACCCTAAATACTAATGATTAACCCTAAATCTAAACCCTAAAGCTAAACCCTAAGGCTAAACCCTAACATAAGACCCTAAATCCAAACCCTAATATATTTAGGGTTTAGGGGTTAGGATTTAGGGTTTAGGGTTTAGGGTTAAGAGATCCTAGTTAGGGTTCGACGAGCCGGTTCCAACGCCGCTGGAATGAGTCCAATCGGAGTCCGTTTGAGTCGGTTCCCCACTTTTTTAGTAAACCTCACACTATATATATATATATATATATATATATATATATATATATTATCTTTGACTAATTAATTAGTCATAAAGACTATCATCCTCCACACTAATTTTTTTTGCCTACACTCATCAAAATTTATCATACACGTTTTAAAATATATTCTACACATATTGAAATTTATCCTACACAACTCGTAATTCATACTACACACCTCGTAATTTATCCTACACTTTAAATTAACTTTTTTCTTCTTTGATTTTTTTTTGTTTTGAAAATAAGTTACAAATTTAATATGGTTAGCTATCAAAAACAAAGACTACCAATTAATGATCTATCTAACTTTACCAATATACCCTTACACTAATATTAAATACAAAAATCAAATGAAGTATAAGAAGCATTCTTATTGGTTGAAATTTCTTCTTTTTATTCTTACAAAAAATTTCTTCTCATTTCAACCTTCCACTATATAGGGATAGGATCATGTGAGAAGCACTAGCCTAATTGAGAAACTTGAGAAGCATTCTGGACCACACATTTTTCTTAAGTTTTACGTAATATTCACATATGTATAGTTTAAAATTGACTATATACATATGTGTATAATTTAATATACACATATGTATATAGTCAATTTGAAACTATACATATGTGTATATTAGAACAGCTTGGGGAAAATGTATGGTCCAGAATGCTTCTCAAGTTTCTCAAATAGGTTGGACTTCTCTTAAGGTCCATACCATATATATATATATATATATATATATATATTTATGGGTTGGTTAACATAAAATATTTCTTAACGTATGATACGTAGGAGATGAAATGAGGCACGTTATAAAACTCAAAACTCTGATCACGCATGTTGAAAAACATAATCACACATGTTGAAAACCATAATCATGCATGCACAAAATCAGAAATCACGCATGGGGTAAAACCCTAATCACGCATGTTATAAAACTAATCACGCATGTTATTATTCATCTCGTACGTATTGTATGTTAAGTGATATTGTATTTTACACTTTCACTATACATAGACACACACATACACATGGGAAGGTTAACATACCATAGTCCCTTAATTTGCGAAGCATACGCGATTAAATTATGAATGTTATAAAATTCAAACCCTAATCACGTATAGGTTGAACACAAACGCATGAACAAACATACAGAAATCACGCATGTAGTAACCCAAATCATGCACGTTGTTTCTGGTCGCTTACGCTTCGCACGTTAAGGTACTTTTGTATTTTAAACTTTTTTTTCTCTCTCTCCTATTTTAATAAAGTATACTTTTGAAGGGATATGATCAAATAAAAATTGATTTTGGCTAAGTAGAATAAAAACATTTTTAATCTTTCATTTTTCAAATCAATGGTTATGATTAGGGGTGTTCATAATTCATTTCGAATTCGAAAAATTCGAAATTCGATTAAATTATCAAGAATTCGTTTCGATTATAAGAATTAGAATTCGATTCAATTCGAGTCAAGTAAATCGAATAAGAATCGAATACGAATTTATAAATTCAAATTCGATTTGATTCGAAATTCGAATAAAAATTATACATTTTTATTTATTATTTTTATATATAATACATATATAACTTTTATTGGGCAATACTATAAATTATTTTCAAATTTTTTTGCAAGTATTAAAATTACATATTATAAAACCAACTACATGGCCCGTAACTAAAACATAAGTAACAAATCTATCAACAAATTTCTAACCCTAAAAATATTAAAATATAATGTGGAGTGGTTATTCCTGACTTCGCGTTTTGAATTTTGTATTTATGGTATTTATTTGAAACTTTTTAATGTGATATCGTGTTTTATGACTGTTTTAAAATTTATGTTTCACTTTGATAGTTTTTTTACATGTTTTAAAAGAATATGAAACAAATCGAATTTATTCGAATTCGAATCGACTTCGAATTTTTAATCCAATACGAATTGGATTTTTTATTCGAATACGAATTCGAATCGAATTGGGTAGGTTCTAATCGAATTCGAATCGAATACGAATTCAAGGAAAAATAAGAATTATTTGAATAATTCAAAAATTCGATATTCGATTTAATGAAAACCCCTAGTTATGATAACAGTGTAGGAAAAAACATGGGTGTAAGAGCATTCACATCCAACCCCCCAAATCATGTGAGAGGGGTTTTTAAGTTATGAAAAAATGGTTGTAGGTGTTTGTAAGTGGATGAGAGAGAAATTATTACTTTTCATCTGTAAATTTAGAAGGAAATTGCTCACCTTTTATAATTTTTTTATAGATTTAAAAAAATTTAGGAGGAAATTGTTCACCCTTTATAATATTATGAGTGGAAGAGTGAGAAAATCTATTTCTATTATTATATATGGTAAACATAAATAAATATGCTGACGTGTCGATTGATTAGAGGCTCATTTTTTTGCTTTTGGCGGTCAAACCCGTTTACCCAGTGATTACACGCAGATCCATATACCCGACCCATATCTATCAATTATCTAACTTCTTTCTAATCTAATTTCATTCGTTCGTTTCCTGTTCTGAAACCCTAATGCCGCTCACCAACTCTTCTCATGGCCGCTCTCCCTCCTTTCCCCTTCTACCTCTCATAAAAAAACCCTAAACGCCATGGGCGTACTCGGTGGAATCTCCGTCCACGACACTCTCGATGGTGGAACAGGATCATCAAAGGTCAGTTGTCAATCCATGTTTTTTCTCTTCTCTTATTTGTTTATTTATTCTATTATATATTTGTTGATTCAGATTTTGTAGAATTCACAAAGATTTGGTTCAACTGCATAGTTTTTTTTGAAGAGAGGTATTTCAAGGTATTATTTGTGTAGGTACTTGATAGATTTAGAGGTAATCCGAAATTCCTCTATTTATTTGGCTTTACTTAATATTTAATATTTTAGTCGTTCATATATATTAGATTTAGCGAATAGTTTTCATTTTGAAGTTTAAAATCGTTGAAGTCGAATCGTTCATATATGTATGTTAATTAATCAATGTTAAATACGTAAGCCTTGATGTCAATGCTTCATGGTTTATGAAGGTTAAAATCGTTCTTTGAAACCTCCATTAGTGACGCAGATATAAGTTACAGTTCATCGATGAGAGTTTTTCTTTCTTTCATTTAAAATAACTCATAACTGTTAGTTTGTTATGTTGAAAAAGATAGGAATGTTAGTTTAAAGTTAAAAAATGGTGTTTGAATGGGTTTGGAATGTGAATGGAAGATTAACAGCTATTTCATGTGTCCATTGCAGTTATGGGATGTTTGATCTTAAAGAGGTGTCACTGGTTTGGAATGTGAATGGCGGATTAACATTGGTTTCTTTCACCGATTCACTTGCAGGTACGAAATCTCTCTACATTATCGTTGATTATAATGTTTAATCCACTGTATCTACTTCGGTTATATTTTTATCCATAGTATTAAGTATGTTATAAAGTTTGTCGTACTGATCATAAGCATCTATAAATAAAAAAGGATGGATATCATTATTGAAACTAAAAATTGTACATTGTTTGGCTCCTTCAGTGCAATGGCAGATGAGGTTAACAAAGAATCCAATGGAAAAAAAATAACCAGAGGTTGGTTCTCTTTTGATTTGTATGAGATCTTATAGTTTGATTCATGTGTTTTTGTAATCAATATTCGTAAAAGTTTGGTGCGTCCTGTAAGTTTCGCCATCCTAGACATAAGGCTGAATCTTTGAGTAATGTGCCACTATTATTTAAGAAAGGGTATTTGCAAGTTTGAATTATTGTTTTCTTTTGCTTCTTTTACATTGAAGTTCTGTCATTTTTACAGATAACTTTGCCATATGATGTCTAACAACTTTCTGACAGAGATCAACAACTCCTTATTTGGCATTTGGTGTGGACACCTCAAAGGTCTTTTGCGCCATATACTCTCTTCTACATTTGTATGTTATAAACTGAATTTTGATTCAACATATAAGCTTCTATCTTCGTGCAATTTCATGTCCGTGCTCATGTAGAATTAATGGTGCTGCCGAGCTCTGCTGCAGCAATTGGTTGCTAAACCTGAATAATTGTATACAACTCAAACTCTATTCTTTAAATTGTTTTCTATTCATTAATATGTACAGGTGTTGGCATCTGAAGCTAGGAGAATACATGGAATCTAAAGGTCTTACGCACCGGATCACGGCAACCGAGGATATCCAGGTTAGATCGAAGTAGCATCTCCTGTTCCGGGTTAGAAACAATGTTTGGTATGGACTGCTAAATATTTAGAACTGCTGAAGATTTATTTTCGAACTTTTAAATATCATATAATGCCAAGAATAAAGCTACTATAGTATGGTTAATAGTCTAAAAGCAAGATAGTCCAACTCTACAATTGAATGAAAAGCATGTTCTTAAGCAAATTGACATATCAACTGCATGGCTAAACTTGAGACTGTGACTTCACCAACTGATCACGTATGACTTTTTACTGAATTTTATTTTGTTAGTGACACTTTTGAATTTTGAAATATGTTGTAGTGTGACATTTTCTAATAGTGAAAGTGAGAGTTATTGCATGTGGGATGATGGATTATTTGGGTCTTTGGGAAACAAAGGGTCTGCGTTAACCAAGCTCCTGCTTTATTTTTGCTCATTTGGCTACCAATTTGTATTACTTTTTTTTATGAATTTTGTTAATTATATAGAATTTTAGTGGAAGAATGTATCTTGTGGACACAACCGGTGATGGTGATACTTTTCTAGCTAGAGTATTATCAAAACTAATCGGTGTTTCTGATGCTTTTGAAGTTAGAAAATGAAGGAGTGTTATAGATGTCTGCAAATGATGTTGATCAAATGGATGAAGATAATGCAACCTCCTTCACTTCCACTGTTACAAGAACGTTTTGTAAGATCTATAATCTTTTTCAGATAAATATTTTTTTAATCAATAATGTTTGTTTACACTTTTTACACCTATTAACATTTATGCTTGCATGGTTTTTTTTTGTGTTCCGGCTAAAATTGCTAAGATGGCTGGACTTGATGAACGAATGGTTTTGAAGGTCTACTAAATGCTAAAGGTATTCTCATTCTTTCCCGTCGAAGTTAATATTATTTATATGATGATTCCAATGTCAATATTTATAAATTCCAACCTAGATTCAACTTTTGTTTATGCATATTGTTTATATTCATGTTGTTTTGTTTTACCATAGGTATATGTTAACTAGATGGGTTCACTTCATGATGATGCCTGTGTTAAAGTATATGGAGCATGAATGAGTAGGTTGGTGTGTAGGTTGACATTCTGGTGTTCAACTTTTTTTAACCGATTGTTATTTTGAAGTCATGGATCTTATCTTTTAATATTATGAATATGTATATGGTAGTTGAGTTTATGAAACCCATTATTTGTTCAGTTCTTTTTTTATGATATGATTGGATATAGCACATATTTTGTAATAATAGCTTTCTGTTTAAAAAAATATGCATAAAAATAATTTTGTTCTCAAATGTAGAAGTTTTTAATAGATTTATAATTTATACATTTGTAAATTGTAACTGTTAACCTTACATTATTACACATGTAATTATTTATTAAAAATAATTTTAATACTATAACATAGTTTTGTATAACACGTATTATTTATTTAATATGTCAACAAGGAAAAAAGGTTGGTTGCAAAGGTTCCATAACTTACAGTAATAAGTTAAGAAAGTTTTAATCCATTTTTTTAATGGCAAATTTACTTCTACACTATTTAACTATATGAAGAAAATATTAAGTTCATTAATAAAAAAAAGCAATTCTCACAATAAAGCAAGTGTCCTAATAAGGTAAGTAAATAGCTAATTTGGTGTTTTAATAAGGTAAGTAAATAGCTAATTTGGTGTCTTACAATATACTTTTTTTGTTTTTGGTAGGATATAAATTTAGACGAATACCTCGGTGTTCATCATGCATAGATGTATGTTATTTGCTTTACTAATATTGATGATGCATGGATGTATGTGGCGTTGCCAAGAGTTAAAAGCAAAGACATAGTTAAACTTAGATAGAGATAAGTGTGACAAGTAAAATAGCAAATGGTTATTATAGATAAAGAAATATTTACACATTTATCAGTTATTTGTATACTTTACATTTTAAGATTTTTATACTTAAATTTAATTATTATTATTATTTTTTATTTAGTGTCAGTACATAATTTAAATGAAATTCATAATATAAAAGATAATATAAATCAAAAAGTGTAGTTTGTGTACATTGTTTAGCCGTTGTTTGCATCATTTAAATTGTGCACCACGGGTGATAATCTAGTGTAATGATAAAGGTATTAAAAAGTATTATTTAATTAAAAAGGATAGAGAAAAAATAGTTATTTTTAGTGTAATATAGGGTAAAATATGAGATGTTGGATGTGAATGCTCTAAAGGTATTTTTTAGAATAACATTTTTGTTGATTCTCTTTTCACATGTAAAACACATGCATATTCCTCCGTTATTTTTTAAACGTTCATAACTCTTTCATACGACATTATTTTTTCTTTTAAATTACACAATAAAATAGAGCATATTTTTATCTTTAATTTGAGCACCATATTGCTATATAAAACATGAAAAATAAAAAAAACCAAAATAATGTCTTAGATTTCTATATTGTATAACATTTTTGTGTTGAATATTTTATACTCGATTTTTTGCCTTACATTTTTTATTAGAATTTTATGCTAAATTTTATTTGTACAAGATTTTTTGTATTGTATTTTGAGAAAACAAAAATGGTGAAAGTTTGTGTTTTATGACCAAAATACCATTCCATCCTATCTATAGATATGACAAATGTCATATCCATAATCTTTTTTCTATCAAAACCCTCTTTTTAATGCTTTTGAATTCATACAAAAACGTTTCATGTTATTTTATTGTATATAATTTATGTTCCCCCAATAATTTTTTTTTTGAAATTCTTAAATCGTTTTCACTTCATATACACATTACACAACTAATATTACCGCAGACAATCCAGATCAGTCACCACCATCTTTGACCAAGACGACACTATCTTAACTTTCTTTCTATCTACATGTAGGGTCATGCCCATTGATTGATCAAATCAATGGTTACAACGAGATTGTGACTCCTCGTAGAGGCATCATCAACCCTTATCCATTTACATCAACTAGAACATCGAAGACGGATTTCCAAATATTTGTTTTTGTTGACATGACACGATTATGAATATATTATATTAACTAGGCCCTAGCAAAACATTCATCCAGGATGGCTACCCAATAGTCCAAATAAGGCTATTGTTAATATCTAACAATAAAATATGTGTGTTATGTTATCAAATTATGTTTGATTTACGTGATAATATTCTGTTTACACTCAATTTGATGAGATTATTTTTGGTGTTTTCTTTATTCAATATTTAAATTACTATTTTATTTCTGTGTGGGTGATGCGTATATAAATGGGCGAACAACATGGATAATTGCATACTTTTATCTTTATTTTTTATTAATTTTTATCACACAGTTATATTAAAAATGGAGAAGATCAAATAGGAAGTAAAATTTGGCTAGAAAGGATAAGCAATAACATGTGGCAATATTGAAAAACAAAGGGGACAGGTATTTAGCCAATCCTATCCCATCTTCATTTTTCATTCTCTGTAACTTCAAAACCCACCATTTTAAAAACCTACAATCTTCAACATTTTCTTCACTTTCTATCTTAATAATCACTACATCATAGTATGGTTTTCGTCATCAATCAAAGATTCAAACACCCAATCAACGTGTTCTTCAACTTTTTTGAAGAAACCAAGTTTAATTTCATAAAATTTCTCATTTTTACCGTGATTTTAAAGCAAATCACTCGATTCGTTCGATTCGATCGCTGATAAGTGTTTCTAGCATTCAAATTTCGTCAATCGTTGAAGAAATCCGAAGAAATAGGCTTCGATCTGTGTAAGAAATTTTTGAATTGCTTTTTACGATCTGAGTTTTTGAATTAAGTCATTGCGTTTTACAAATAAATGAAAAAAATACTTTTTTTACTGTTTTCAGTCCATTGCATTTTAGAAACAACATATCTCTTTGTGTTTTTAGTCCATTGAGTTTTAGAAAAAAAAATATTTCTTTGTGTTTTTAGTTCATTGCATTTTAGAAAAAAAAAAAACATTTCGTTGTGTTTTAGTCTATTGCGTTTTAGAAACAACACACTTCTTTTGTGTTTTTGTCCATTGCGTTTTATAACACACTGAAAAGTAAATTTGTTTTATGCTTTTAATCCATTGCGTTTTATAACACAATGAAAAAAAACACATTTTGTTTTGTTTTTAGCCCATTGCGTTTTAGATATGGAGTGTACTGAGCTGGAGTAGAATGTGGAGTGTGGTGTTGGAACAAAAACATGAACATGTGAAACTTCATTGCGTTTTAGACCTGTACATCACTGAGCTGACGTGTTCATGTTAAAGTAGAAACATGATCATGTTGTGAAAGGTTGCTTTTGGAAGGTGAGGTAGTACACTAAACTGACATGATCATGTTAAACATGATCATGTCATCCAGAAACATGATCATGGTGTGAAACCTAACATAGCCTAGACATTGCGTGTTTTAGACCTGTACACTAAGCTGACATGATCATGTTAAAACAGAAACATGATCATGTTGTGAAACCCAACCTATCCATTTGCGTTTAGACCTGTACACTAAGCTGACATGACCATGTTAAAACAGAAACATGATCATGTTGTGAAACCCACATTGCGTAACCTGCAACTGCAAAATCTTTATTTTAGGTTTCATTACGTTTTACGTATCTGGGTTTTCGATTTTTTTCAAAAGTTTAGCAATAGTATACTCGTTTTAAAGATTAGAAAACGCTCGTTTTTATGGTGCAATTTTTATAAAAAAATAATCTCGTATGAAAGAGTTATTAACGTTTAAAAAACAGAGAGGATTTGGAGGAGAGAGAAACTATTGCTTCGGATTGACTAGAATACCACTATACAAACTCACGCGCCTCCTTTTTTTATTCAATTCGACTTCTTTAATCTTAGCTCTTGATTACTAAATAGATGGTCAAGATCATTTCTATCCTTCCTACCCAAATAAACTTCCTAGTATATCCTGACCCATATTAAAGATAGGAGTAAATTACTTTTTGAGTCTATGTGTTTTAGTGGTTTTAACCATTTGAGTCTAATATCAAAAAGTTTAACGCTCTGAGTCCTTAACCCCTAAACCTAATACCAATGAGCTAACTTCTAAACCATAAAAATTGTTTTGTAAATGGACTTACTTTGGACTTGTTCGGGTATACTATTTAGAAAAATATTAACACATGTGTAAATAAAAGATTTTGGCAAAATACAAAGAAAATTAAACTTTTTCCCAAATGGAACATAAGTTTTTTCTAGAGTTTGTTAAAAACATTGTGCATGATTTAGTGATATGGGATTCACTTTTGCTTACATATCTAATTTTATTTTCACAAAACCTTCATTAAGTTAAACATGGAGCCTTGAATATACCGTGATTTACAATGAATAACAAGGAGCCTTGACAGGCTAAACATCGAAACCAAACTACAGGGAAAAAACAATATTATCCCAATAAACAACTGTAATAATAAACAATTGTTTCCTTCTTTTATTCCCCCTCAAATTAGAGCATGAAGGTCACAAATGCCCAAGTTGTCAAGTAGATAAGTGTCGAGATCCCAATGCTTTAGTAATAAAGTCAGCTACTTGTAGTTTTGTGTCAATGTACGTTGGCTCTATTTCTTTAAATTCAACTCGTTCTCTAACGAATTAACAATCTATTTCTGTGTGTTTCGTTCATTTATAGAAACCTAGAATATTCGTAATGTGCTTAACTGCCAGGTTGTCAAAGAAAAGGATTGTTGAACCGGTTTGTTCCACTCCCAAATCACATAATAAGCAGAGCATCCATACGACTTCGCCGACGGTGGTTGCCATTGCTATATACAAAGTCACGCGGAAGATCGTGACATAACATAGTGTTTCTTTGATCTCCAAGAAACTGGAGCACCTCTAATTCATAATAGAAAACCAATTCTACATCTTTTAGTGTCTTTACATCCTAGCAAGTCTGAATAAGAATATGATACAAAATTAATGCATCTTGCCTTTGAAAGAGGTATACCTTGTTTTTGCATGGCTTCTAGGTAGCGAAACACCCTATCAGCAACATCCAAATGATTTTTCTGAGGAGCAGCTATGTATTGGCTAAGAACATTCACGGAGTAGGTGATATTAGGTCTAGTTTCTTGCAATACCTTCCTACAAATCTTTGACATTCACTTACATCCAAACGCTATTCTTTTGCTTGTCTAGTTTTAAGTTTTTTTCCACTGGGAAAGCAATTGGTCGACACCCTATCATCCCACTGTCTTCTAGAATATCAAGAACATACTTTCTTGGGCTAAGAACCACGCCTTCTCGAGTTCTAGCAACTTCGATTCCCAAGAAGTATTTTAGAAAGAGAATGCCTTTAATGCTAATATTGTTGTTTAGAAAGATGTTGCTCACCTTTTATTTTTTTAGTGCATTGTTCCCTACAATGATGACATCGTCAACGTACATAAGGATGTCTATGAAAGCATCTCCACCTTTAAAGTGAAAAGACAGTGGTCTGCTTTGGATTGTGTAAAACCAATCTCAAGATGAGCTGAAGAGAATATTTGATACGAGTTTCTTGATGCTTGCATACTTTGGTCTCCTTTCCCTTTCAAAACCCTGAGGTACTTTCAAATATACCTTCGGGTTTAAGTCTCCATGCAAGAAATTATTGTTGACGTTAAATTGATGTATCATCTAGTTTTCTTGACGACGATAACTAACAGAGTTTGAATAGTTACCAACTATGCCACTAGAGCAAAAATCTCATGGAAATCAGTGCCTTCCATATGTGGGAACCCTTTCCCCACCGGTCTTGACGTGTATCTTTCTATTACACCATTCAGTTTTTACTTCACTTTGTAGACTATTTAGAGTCTATTTGCCCTTTAGCAACTTCTCAAGTTCCATTTAATTCAAGAGCTTGTATTTCTCTATTCATGGCTTCAACCAATTATTGTCATGCACAACTTAGTTAAAAGTTTTAGGCTCATTATGCATATTGATAAATGTTAGAAATGCTTTATGTGAGTTGGAAAATTTACTATAAGAGATAAGTTGGCCATAAAATGCACTGTCGAGGAACTTTGAGTGTGAGTAGAGTGAGTGATGCATGATCAATGGATGGTGGGAACTCTACTTGTAACGTCCGGCGTTTTCATACTTTCCATATTTAGAAAGCTCGTGTTTATATTTCTATATTTGAAAACTTTTGTATCTTGTATTCGTTCTTTCGTTGTAACCTTTGTAATCGAGACTTGAATCATAATGGAATCTACATTTTATCCCAACACTTGTCATACATATTCATCTACCCATGCATTTGATACATTATGCTAAAAAAAAACGTGACATACATGCAAATACGTGACACCTATACTTGATACAAACTTTATACGCGACGCATATACTCGATCTTATACCTTTTATACTTACATGAACACTAGAACATGTCTCTTATGCTTAATATACCTTTTATGTTCATAAAATATCATTACTTAGCACCTAAACACGTCACAAGCCAACATAACACAAAACTAAAAATTAATTGCTCCTGCCAAAGCCTTACGGACCGCAAGGCAAAGGGATTACGGTCCGTAAGCTGGTCAAGGCGGGCATAAGTGTTATGGCTCGCGGGTTATGCACGAATCCCACCATTTTCTTCAACTCAAATGGCCTTAAACCCCCAGTAAACACCCCCAAACTAACCCTAATCCTTCTCCTATAAAACCCAAGCCTCCTCCGTACATTTTCCATTTTCAACCATCTCTAATCTCTCACAAATCACTCTCAAAACACTTGCAACTTCTGAATTCGGGCAGACTCATCATCTCTTACAAAAGTGAGCATAACTTGCTCATTTCTTAACCATTTCACTTAATTCTTCTTCCTATGTACTTGGATAAACCTTAGGTTTTAATCCACGGATTCTCCATGGAGAATCCAAACCTGGAAATGCACATAAAGGACTCCAAACTTTATGTTTGTTTCAAAACACTTTCAAAACTTATCTCTTCTTCATTCTACTTTGTGTTCTTGAGCTTCTAATAAAGTTATGATTAGTGAGACTAACCAAGGTTGTTTAACATGTAAATAGGAGTGTTTTAACACTCTAAGCTTTCTGTTTTTGAAGAGCTTTAAGCTCACAAGCTTTGCCAAGGCAAGAACGTGAGGTTAGTGTGACTACATGGTTAGCTTGGGCTATCCTACACCTATGTCCACACAACATTTGATGTTTTTCCATTCATCCTAAGTAGTTTGCTAGTTGAAAGTAACACAACCCCGTCTAGCCTTCGACGTGTGTCGACGCAGGCTCACCGGATTGTAGCTTACTTGGCTACTTAGTGTATAATAATATGTAGTTCACTTCTTATTATTCTTGTACTTGTTCTTGACCCTCCTTGTTGTCTATGACAACTTGTGTAGTGTGAACTCTTATGAGGTTCCTAAATGGATGGCTATGCCACCTACCTCCTATATGACTTCTATGATATCCATGAATGGACTTATACATATAACTATATTAATCTTTATAATACATACTTAAAAACCGAAACCTTGATAATGACTACATAATCATATGTCGAGTTAGTAAGTTTAAACACTAAAGAGTATGGTTCCTCGTTTAGATTCTAATAGGTGTTACAACCTATGAAATCACACAAACCCTAATGGTTTCCCATAGTGTCAAAATGAGTGCTAGACCTTAGTGAGTATTTTCGTATACTTTACTTTGTATGCATCATCCCAAAATCCCAAATCTTCCATAAATCATCCGAATACTCACACCTACGTTTTCCTCTTGTAGGATAACCCGATGTTCATCCCGCAACTTAAACAACATGGATTTCCAAGTCGAAACGCTTGCAAAACCGTGAGTATACTCGAACCCCCTTTTACGTTTACCACTTTTGGGGTGTAACATGTTTACATTATCATAAACAACACTAAACTTATGCTTTATTACTTGAACAAACAATTCGTTATACATGAACGCTTTGATACGTATGTTATGCTTATACTAGGACCGAACGTATGTAATACCATAGTCACTAGCTTATTTTGAGCCTCCATTTGACATGTATAGCGCTATAGGAGTAAAGCACCGCCCGTGAACGTGTGGTCATGTTGAATTATTTATACTAGCTGCGTAAACAGAGGGTTGACTAGAAATATCGCATGCCTTGTATTTGCTCGTATGTAAACTTAGTTGCCATGTGGATTTGTTTAAACATATGCTTATACGTATGCTATGCTCAAACTTGTATACTCGCCTTTGCTTTTGCATTGAACTCGTATTTTAAACATGTTACAGGCTGAGAAGGTTGCCGCTATGAAAACGAAGTAGCGATGACGATAGATACACATTTAGACGTTTAGGTTTAATGTTGTTGTATCAATTTTGTTATGTTGTTATTATTCCAACTTGTTGTATTATTGTATTTCTGAAATGATGTTGTACTTAACAGTTTTTATGAAATGAAATCCGGTTTAATTAATTATTTTCACTATTAGTATTATGAGCAATGAGCAATCTTTTTCGTCCCGCCTTGATGTTTCTGCCATCGGTTGGGGTGTGACAGATTGGTATCAGAGCCATAACTATAAGGAATTAGGTAGAATTGCTATGTTCGACCTAGTCTATAGTTTAAGCGTCCCGTTTTGACCATTCTTATATCATGCTTAAAACTTTATTCTTCCCCCATTGCTTCTTTCTTATCTTTTGGTCTTAAAACTTACATAACATCTTTCCTAAGATATTTACACAAATACACACTTGAAGACACTCGTGATGCGAACGAGGCGATTTGCACCAAAATAGGTCCAATGACTTACAGTTTTTGGTGAAATCCCTCATTCTGCGTATTCGATTTTTTCACGAAGTTACACCATCAAGTTAGGAGTGACATCCACACCTTGATGGAAAAATTCCATTTCATACTCTAGTGGATCTTAGAAACGAGTCGGAATATGCTCTCATTTAGTAAGAAGCAACCACATTTAGGGTACGATGTTGCCAAGTTAGGGGTGAAACCCGCACCTTGTAAAACTAGTCCCGTTCCTCGATTTTCAATCTCGCCAAAGTCTCGAATTTTCGATTGACTAGGGATATGTAGTAACTGGAAGGGTAAAATACCGTTAATCGCTTCCCGACGAGAGTATTTTACCTATTAGGTTAAAGCATGTTCCCTAACCCGAAAGATCTTACGAATCACTTTGGAATAGTCGACGTTTCTCTACCCGAAACAATCCCATGCTTTATTGAGCCAATCTTTCATTTTATCTCCGTTTTAATGTGATTTTATACTTGATACCTTGTTCGTTTCAAACCATTACACAATACGTACTTGCAATAAAAAACAATAATAATCCTCGTGAAAAAACTAAATTTATACTCTTTATACGCATTCATACGTGATTATGCTTATTGAATACATGTTGGATCACGTCAAATACATGCAACATACATGAATTATCCATGCTTGTACGTGCAAAACTTATTTTTACATTATGATCAAGTCTCATCCTCTTCCTTTCTATTTCAATCCTAGATGTCTTCTCCAAACTCATCCGATGAACACAAGAAGACCAAGAAGAGTTCCCATTCCATCTCCAAGCAAGCCTTCGTACACCTCGTCGCTGAACAGATGGCCGACCAATGGCCCGAGTTATACCCAACATAGTCAGCAAGATCCAATCCAATACCGACTCGCTACACGGGTCCGTGGACTCCAAGGTTGAAAAGCCTAAGTCGAAATTCCTTTTCAAACAATTCGTTGCCTGCAAACCCCTGGAGTTTACAGGAAATGATGGCGCGACCGCTTTACTGACTTGGTTTGAAGCCATGGAGATCACTTTCCACCAAAGTGGCTGCCCCGACGACTTGCACACCTAAAACGCCACAGGGGTATTCCGCTCGAGAGCTCTCGAGTGGTGGACCTCTGAGCGTAGTACAAGAGGGGATGATGCCGCCCACGCGTTACCATGGGCTGAACTAAAGAAGATCATGAGGGACGAGTTTTGCCCTCCTCACGAGCTTAGGAAACGGGAACACGAGTTTTGGTACCTCAAGCAAAATGGGGATGACAACGATGGTCTAACCCTTTTTTTCAAGCAACTTAGTATCCTTTGCCCAACCCAAGTTGATACCACTGAAAAGGCTATCAACAAGTATATCCATTGCCTACCCGACTCTTTCATGAACCTCGTGGAAGCTGCTTTCCCAGAAACCATTGAGCGAAACCTATAGTTTGGCTGCTCCTTTAAATAACAACCACGTTGAGCGCAGAAATTCCTCGAAAGCGGCATTGAAAGGCGTGCACCAAGCCACCGCCGAAACCGCCACCGTTAAACCCTCACCCAAAACCCCTAGAAAGAACAACCCCAAGAACAAGAAGCGGAAGGCTTCTAGTCAAAATTGCGCGGTTGTTACTCCGCCAAACCCTCAACCCATCCAGACTGTTACAACCATCACTCCTGCTAACCCTGATCAACTAAGGCAGGGCTACCCTGGGTATCATCCCCAGTGTACTACCTGTTTACACCGACATCCCACGGGTACCCCATGTCGCAAGTGTGCTCAATGCCACAAGTTTGGGCACTTTGCTAACCGTTGCCGCAGTTTCCCTCAACCCAAAACACATAACCTCTAGCCCTCATGCCTAACCCTAACACTGATCAACCTCAAACCCAAGCTCAGAATGCTCCTGTGCGAGCATGTTTCAATTGCGGTGACCCGAGCCATCTTGCCAACATCTGCCCTCAACGCAACGTCAACCAGCAGCCTCAACAGCAGCAACAGCCTCAACAAGCCAGAGGAAGAGCGTTTGACCTCACCTCTGCTCAGGCTCAGAGTTCAAACGACGTTATCACTGGTACGTTCCTTGTTAACCATGTTTATGCTTCATGTCTATTTGATACTAGCGCAGATAAGATTTTTCTGTCGACTGAATTTGAACCTACCGTTTAGCACTTTCGGAGATGCAAGAGCTATCAAGCCAACTTCAAGAGCTTCTTGATAAAGGCTTTGTACGCCCTACTACTTCTCCTTGGGGCGCTCCCGTCTTGTTCATCAAGAAAAAGGATGGATCTTTTCGGATGTGCATCGACTATCGTGAGCTCAACAAGCTTACAGGCAAAAATCGATATCCACTTCCTCGAATCGACGACCTCTTCAATCAGCTTCAAGGTGCGACTTGTTTCTCAAAATCGATCTCCGTTCTGGCTACCATCAACTTCGAGTTTTCGAGGGAGATGTGCCTAAAACTGCTTTTCGCACACGTTACGGACACTACGAGTTCGTGGTCATGCCTTTTGGTTTGACCAACGCGCCTGAAGTGTTTATGGATCTCATGAACCGCGTGTGTAAACCCTTCCTCGATAGTTTCGTAATCATATTCATCGACGATATTCTCATCTACTCCAAGACGAAGAAGAACATGGGCGACATTTTCAACTCGTCCTTCAGCTTTTGTGTACCGAACGTCTTTATGCCAAATTCTCCACGTGTGAATTTTGGCTAAAAGAGGTTCAATTTCTTGGTCACACCGTCAATGAACTCGGTATTCACATTGACCCCGCAAAGATAGAAGCTGTGAAGAATTGGATTGCGCCTAAATCGCCTTCTGAAATTCGTTAGTTTCTTGGCTTAGCTGGCTATTATTGTCGCTTCATCTCGAACTTCTCCAAGATCGCCGTTCCATTAACGTTATTGACTCAAAAAGATAAACCTTTTGTTTGGGGTCCCGAACAAGAGGAGTTTTTTCAGACCCTCAAGGACATGCTCTGTAATGCTCCTATCCTTGCACTTCCTGATGGAAACAACGATTTCTCCATGTACTGTGATGCCTCAAACCAAGGTCTTGGTTGCGTTCTTATGCAACAGGGCAAGGACATCACTCATGCGTCGAGACAACTCAAGATCCATGAGAAAAACTATACTACGCACGACCTTGAACTTGGTGCGGTTGTTTTTGCATTAAAGATCTGGCGACACTACCTTTATGGTACAAAGTGTACGGTCTTCACCGACCATAAGAGCCTTCAACATATCTTTGATCAAAAGGAACTCAACATGTACGACTGTGATATTCGCTACCACCCTGGCAAGGCGAATGTTGTAGCCGATGCACTTAGTCGTAAAACTCATGTCAAGAGTATCCATTGTCACCAAATCGTGGGAAAACTTCTTGAGCTAGTTCGCCAAGCACAATTTGCCGTCATTAACGAGGGTAACCTCGATAATGAGTTGAATTGTGGAGTCGAAAACCCACTCGCAGCTAACCCCGATGGTATTCTTTACTACCATGATCGCATCTGGATTCCCAATTGTCTCAATCTTTGAAACACCTTGATGGATGAAGCCCACAAATCCCGATACTCAATTCATCCTGCCGCTGACAAGATGTATCATGATCTTCGCGCATCTTATTGGTGGCCTGGGATGAAGAAAGATATCGGTCTCTATGCCTCGAAGTGCCTTACATGTTCCAAGGTGAAAGCCGAACATCAACGCCCCTCTGGCTTACTCGAACAACTAGAAATTCCTGTCTGGAATGGGAGAGTATTGCTATGGATTTCATTACCAAGCTTCCTCGCACTTCGTCTGGTCATGACAGCATCTGGGTAATCATTGACTGTTTGACCAAATCCGCTCATTTCTCGCCATTCGTGAAGATTATGAAGTCGAGAAATTGTCTCCTATCTACACGAATGAAATCATTAGTCATCATGGTACTCCCGTTGACATTATTTCTGATCGCGATGCTCGTTCACCTCCCGCCTTAAGCAAACGTTTCAATCCGCCCTTGGCACTCGTCTTAACCTTAACACAGCTTTCCATCCTCAATCCGACTGTCAAACTGAGCGTACTATCCAAACCTTGGAGGATATTCTTTGGTCATGCGTAATCGATTTTGGCGGCAACTGGGATTCACACTTGCCATTGGTAGAATTCTCGTACAACAATAGTTATCACGCAAGTATTTAAATGGCCCCATTTGAAGCATTGTATGGTCGCAAGTACCGTTCACCTATTTGTTGGGACGAGATCGGGGACGTTCAAATCACCGATCCCAAACTAATATAAGTGACAACGAACAAGATCCTAGAAATACGTGATAATCTTCTTAAAGCTCAAAGCCGACAAAAGAGTTATGCTGACAGAAGACGTAAACCTCTGGAATTTAATGTTGGTGATCATGTGCTCCTCAAGGTATCCCCTTGGAAGGGAGTTCGATTTGGTAAGAAAGGCAAGCTCGCTCCTCGTTATGTAGGTCCTTTCAAGATTCTTGAGAGGATTGGCAAGGTAGCGTATCGTCTGGATCTGCCTCAAGCACTCAACAATGTTCATCCAGTATTCCATGTCTCAAACCTAAAGAAGTGTCTAGCTGAAGGAGGTCTTCAAGTTCCACTCTAAGATCTTCAAATCAACGAGACTTTGCATTTTGTGGGGAACCAGTTGAAATCATGGACCGAGGAATCAAGCAATTAAGGCGCAATTGGATTCCTATCGTCAAGGTTTGATAGGAAGGTAAACGTCGCACCAATTTACTTGGAAACTCGAGAGTGATATGAAGACTAAGTATCCGCATCTCTTCGTTGCATCTTCCTAAATTTCAGGATGAAATTTCATATAGGAGGGGAGACAGTAACGCTCGGCGTTTTCATACTTTCCATATTTTGAAAGCTCGTGTTTATATTTCTATATTTGGAAACTTTTGTATCTTGTATTCGTTCTATTGTTGTTACCTTTGTAATCGTGACTTGAATCATAATGGAATCTACATTTTATCCCAACACTTGTAATACATATTCATATACCCTGCATTTGATACATTATGCTAAAAAACGTGACATACATGCAAATACGTGATGCATATACTCGATCTTATACCTTTTATACTTACATGAACATTAGAACATGTCTCTTATGCTTAATATACCTTTTATGTTCATAAAATATCATTACTTAGCACCTAAACCCGTCACAAGCCAACATAACACAAAAATAAAAATTAATTGCTCCTGCCTAAGCCTTACAGACCGCAAGGCATAGGGCTTATGGTCCGTAAGCTGGTCAGGGCGGGCATAAGTGTTAATGGCTCGCGGATTATGCACGAATCCCACCATTTTCTTCACCTTAAATGGCCTTAAACCCCCATTAAACACCCCCAAACTAACCCTAATCCTTCTCCTATAATACCCAAGCCTCCTCCACACATTTTCCATTTTCAACACTCTCTAATCTCTCACAAATCACTCTCAAAACACTTGCAACTTCTGAATTCGGGCATATTCATCATCTCTTACAAAAGTGAGCATAACTTGCTCATTTCTTAACCATTTCACTTGATTCTTCTTCCAATGTACTTGGATAAACCTTAGGTTTGAATCCACGGATTCTCCATGGAGAATCCAGACCTGGAAATGCACCTAAAGGACTCCAAACTTTTTTTTGTTTCAAAACACTTTCAAAACTTATCTCTTCTTCATTTCACTTTGTGTTCTTGAGCTCCTAATCAAATTTATGATTAGTGAGACTAACAAAGGTTGTTTTACATGTAAATAGGAGTGTTTTAACACTCTAAACTTTCTGTTTTTGAAGAACTTTAAGCTCACAAGTATTTCCAAGTCAAGAACTTGAGGTTAGTGTGACTACATGGTTAGCTTGGGCTATCCTACACCTAAGTCCACACAATATTTGATGTTTAACCATTCATCCTAAGTAGTTTGCTAGTTGAAAGTAACACAACCCCGTCTAGCCTTCGACATGTGTTGACGCAGGCTCTCCGGGTTGTAGCTTACTTGGCTACTTAGTGTATAATAATATGTAGTTCACTTCTTATTATTCTTTTACTTGTTCTTGACCCTCCTTGTTGTCTATGATAACTTGTGTAGTGGTGAACTCTTATGAGGTTCCTAAATGGATGGCTATGCCACCTACCTCCTACATGACTTCTATGACATCCATGAATGGACTTATACATATAACTATATTAATCTATATAATACATACTTAAAAACCGAAACCTTGATAATGACTACATAATCATATGTCGAGTTAGTAAGTTTAATCACTAAAGAGTATGGTTCCTCGTTTAGATTCTAATAGGTGTTACAACCTATGAAATCACACAAACCCTAATGGGTTCCCATAGTGTCAAAATGAGTGCTAGACCTTATTGAGTATTTTCATATACTTTACTTTGTATGCATCATCCCAAAATCCCGAATCTTCCATAAATCATCTGAATACTCACACCTACGTTTCCTCTTGTAGGATAACCCGGTGTTCATCCCGTAACTTAAAAACCTCTTCACGGATTTCCAAGTCGGAACGCTTGCAAAACCGTGAGTATACTCGAAACCCTTTTACGTTTACCACTTTTGGGGTGTAACATGTTTACATTATCATAAACAACACTAAACTTATGCTTTATTACTTGCACGAACAATCCATTATACATGAACGCTTTGATACGTATGTTATGCTTATACTAGGACCGAACGTATGTGATACCATAGTCATTAGCTTTTTTGAGCCTCCAATTGACATGTATAGCGATATAGTAGTAACGCACCGCCCGTGAACGTTTGGTCATGTTGAATTATTTAAACTAGTTGCGTAAACAGAGGGTTGACTAGAATATCGCATGCCTTGTATTCGCTCGTATGTAAACTTAGTTGCCATGTGGATTTGTCTAAACTTATGCTTATACGTATGCTATGCTCAAACTTGTATACTCGCCTTTACATTTGCATTGAACTCGTATTTTAAATATGTTACAGGTTGAGAAGGTTGACGCTATGAAAACGAAGTAGCGATGACGATAGATACACATTTAGACGTTTATTTTTAATGTTGTTGTATCAATTTTGTTATGTTGTCATTATTCCAACTTGTTGTATTATTGTATTTCTGAAATGATGTTGTACTTGACAGCTTTTATGAAATGAAATCCGGTTTAATTAATTATTGTCACTATTAGTATTATGAGCAATAAGCAATCTTTTTCGTCCTGCCTTAATGTTTCTGCCATCGGTTGGGGTGTGACAGATTGGTATCAGAGCTATAACTATAGGGAATTAGGTAGAATTTCCATGTTCGACCTAGTCTATAGTTTAAGCGTCCCGTTTTGACCATTCTTATATCATGCTTAAAACTTTATTCTTCCCTCATTGCTTCTTTCTTATCTTTTGGTCTTAAAACTTATATAATGTCTTTCCTAAGACATTTACACAAATACACACTTGAAGACTTGAAGACACTTGTGATGCAAACGAGGCGATTTGCACCCAAATAAGTCCAATGACTTACAGTTTTTGGTGAAATCCCTCATTCCGCGTATTCGATTTTTTCACGAAGTTACACCATCAAGTTAGGAGTGACATCCACACCTTGATGGAAAACTTCCATTTCATACTCTAGTGGATCTTAGAAACGAGTCGGAATATGCTCCTCGTTTAGTAAGAAGCAACCACATTTAGGATACGATGTTGCCAAGTTAGGGGTGAAACCCGCACCTTGTCAACTAGTCCCGTTCCTCGATTTTCAATCTCGCCAAAGTCTTGAATTTTCGATTGACTAGGGATATGTAGTAACTGGAAGGGTAAAATACCATTAATCGCTTCCCGACGAGAGTATTTTACCTATTAGGCCAAAGCATGTTCCCTAACCCGAAAGATCTTACGAATCACTTTGGAATAGTCGACGTTTCTCTACCCGAAACAATCCCATGCCAATCTTTCATGTTATCTCCGTTTTAATGTGATTTTATACTTGATACCTTGTTCGTTTCAAACCATTAAACAATTCGTACGTTTATTGCAATAAAAAACAATAATAATCCTCGTGAAAAAACTAAATTTATACTCTTTATACGCATTCATACGTGATTATGCTTATTGAATACATGTTGAATCACGTCAAATACATGCAACATACGTGAATTATCCATGCTTGTACGTGCAAAACTTATTATTATGATCAAGTCTCATCCTTTTCCTTTCTATTTCAACCCTAGATGTCTTCTCCAAACTCATCCGATGAACACAAGAAGACCAAGAAGAGTTCCCATTCCATCTCCAAGCAAGACCTCGTATACCTCGTCGCTGAACAGATGGCTGACCAAATGGCCCAAGTTATACCCGACATAGTCAGCAAGATCCAATCCAATACCGAATCGCTACACGGGTCCGTGGACTCCAAGGTTGAAAAGCCTAAGTCGGAATTCCTTTTTAAACAATTCGTTGACTGCAAACCCCTGGAGTTTACAGGAAATGATGGTGCGACCGTGTTACTGACTTGGTTTGAAGCCATGGAGATCACTTTCCACCATAGTGGCTGCCCCAACGACTTGCGCACCCAAAACGCCACAGGGGTATTCCGCTCGAGAGCTTTCGAGTGGTGGACCTCTGAGCGTAGTACAAGAGGGGATGATGCTGCCCACGCGTTACCATGGGCTGACCTGAAGAAGATCATGAGGGACGAGTTTTGCCGCTTAGGAAACTGGAACACGAGTTTTGGTACCTCAAGCAAAATGGGATGCCAACGATGGTCTAACCCTTCGTTTCAAGCAACTTAGTATCCTTTGTCCAACCCAAGTTGATACCACTGAAAAGGCTATCAACAAGTATATCCATTGCCTACCCGACTCTTTCATGAACCTCGTGGAAGCTGCTTTCCCGGAAACAATTGAGGGAAACCTATCGTTTGGCTGCTCGTTTAAATAACAACCACATTGAGCGCAGAAATTTCGCGAAAGCAGCATTGAAAGGCGCGCACCAAGCCAACGCCGAAACCGCCACCGTTGAACCCTCACCCAAAACCCCTTGAAAGAACAACCCCAATAACAAGAAGCGGAAGGCTTCTAGTCAAAATTGCGCGGTTGTTACTCTGCCAAACCCTCAACCCATCCGGACTGTTGCAACCATCACTCCTGCTAACCCTGATCAACTAAGGCAGGGCTACGCTGGGTCTCATCCCCAGTGTACTACCTGTTTACACCATCATCCCGCTGGTACCCCATGTCGCAAGTGTGCTCAATGCCACAAGTTTGGGCACTTTGCTAACCGTTGCCGCAGTTTCCATCAACCCCTAACACATAACCTCAAGCCCTCATGCCTAACCCTAACACTGATCAACCTCAAACCCAACCTCAGAATTCTCCTGTGCGAGCATATTTAAGTGCAGTGACCCGAGCCATCTTGCCAAGGTCTGCCCTCAACGCAACGTCAACCAACAACCTCAACAAGCCAGAGGAAGAGCGTTTGACATCACCTATGCTCAGGCTCAGAGTTCAAACGATATTATCACTGGTACGTTCCTTGTTAACCATGTTTATGCTTCATGTCTATTTGATACTGGCGCCGATAAGAGTTTTCTGTCGACTGAATTTGAACCTTTACTTCAGTGCGTACGTTCCAAATTGCCTAATCCCTTCGCTGTCGAAGTCGCTAATGGTAAAACCGTCTCCGTGGATTCTATTCTTTCTAATTGTTCCTTGATTCTAAACGATCATACATTTTCAATCGATCTCATACCTATGCAAATGGGTAGTTTCGATGTCATAGTAGGCATGGATTGGCTTAAGAGAGTTCGTGCCGAAGTTGTTTGTTCGGAAAAGTTCATTCGCCTTCCTCTTCCTAACAACGATTCATTGCACGTCTTTGGCGAGAAACCTTCTAAAGGTCTCAAATTGATGTCGTGCATCCAAGCAAACAAATATATGCGCAAGGAGTACTTTGCCTTCTGGCCCACGTTGTGGAAAATAAAGACAAAGGCCCGAGCGTGAGTGACGTTCCTGTTGTTTGCGAATTCCCCGACGTCTTCCCAGAGGATCTTCCTGGTCCTCCGCCTCCTCAATCTGTTGACTTTCATTTTGACCTCATCCCTGGCGCAACTCTCTTTGCGAAGGCTCCCTATCGTTTAGCACTTTCGGAGATGCAAGAGTTATCAAGCCAACTTCAAGAGCTTCTTGATAAAGGCTTTGTACGCCCTACTACTTCTCCTTGGGGCGCTCCCGTCTTGTTCATCAAGAAAAAGGATGGATCTTTTTGGATGTGCATCGACTATCGTGAGCTCAACAAGCTTACAGGCAAAAATCGATATCCACTTCCTCGAATCGACGACCTCTTCGATCAGCTTAAAGGTGCGACTTTTTTCTCAAAATCGATCTCCGTTCTGGCTACCATCAACTTCGAGTTTTCGAGGGAGATGTGCCTAAAACTGCTTTTCGCACACGTTACGGACACTACGAGTTCGTGGTCATGCCTTTTGGTTTGACCAACGCGCCTGAAGTGTTTATGGATCTCATGAACCGCATGTGTAAACCCTTCCACGATAGTTTCGTAATCATATTCATCGACGATATTCTCATCTACTCTAAGACGAAGAAGAACATGGGCGACATTTTCAACTCGTCCTTCAGCTTTTGCGTACCGAACGTCTTTATGCCAAATTCTCCACGTGTGAATTTTGGCTAAAAGAGGTTCAATTTCTTGGTCACACCGTCAATGAACTCGGTATTCACATTGACCCCGCAAAGATAGAAGCTGTGAAGAATTGGATTGCGCCTAAATCGCCTTCTGAAATTCGTTAGTTTCTTGGCTTAGCTGGCTATTATTGTCGCTTCATCTCGAACTTCCCCAAGAACGCCGTTCCATTAACGTCATTGACTCAAAAAGATAAACCTTTTGTTTGGGGTCCCGAACAAGAGGAGTCTTTTCAGACCCTCAAGGACATGCTCTGTAATGCTCCTATCCTTGCACTTCTCGATGGAAACAACGATTTCTCCATGTACTGTGATGCCTCAAACCAAGGTCTTGGTTGCGTTCTTATGCAACGGGGCAAGGTCATCACTTATGCGTCGAGACAACTCAAGATCCATGAGAAAAACTATACTACGCACGACCTTGAACTTGGTGCGGTTGTTTTTGCATTAAAGATTTGGTGACACTACCTTTATGGTACAAAGTGTACGGTCTTCACTGACCATAAGAGCCTTCAACATATCTTTGATCAAAAGGAACTCATCATGTACGACTGTGATATTCGATACCACCCTGGCAAGGCGAATGTTGTAGCCGATGCATTTAGTCATAAAACTCATGTCAAGAGTATCCATTGTCATCAAATCGTGGGAAAACTTCATGAGCTAATTAGCCAAGCACAATTTGCCATCATTAACGAGGGTAACCTCGATGACGATTTGAATTGTGGAGTCGAAAACCCACTCGCAGCTAACCCCGATGGTATCCTTTACAACCATGATCGCATCAGGATTCCCAATCGTCTCAATCTTTGAAACACCTTGATGGATGAAGCCCACAGATCCCGATACTCCATTCATCATGGTGCTGATAAGATGTATCATGATCTTCGCGCATCTTATTGGTGGCCTGGGATGAAGAAAGATATCGGTCTCTACGCCTCGAAGTGCCTTACATGTTCCAAGGTGAAAGCCGAACATCAACGCCCCTCTGGCTTACTCGAACAACTAGAAATTCCTGTATGGAAATGGGAGAGTATTGCTATGGATTTCATTACCAAGCTTCCTCGCACTTCGTCTGGTCATGACAGCATCTGGATAATCATTGACCGTTTGACCAAATCCGCTCATTTCCTCGCCATTCGTGAAGATTATAAAGTCGAGAAATTGGCTCGTATCTACACGAATGAAATCATGGTCGTCATGGTACTCGCGTTGACATTATTTCTGATCGCGATGCTCATTCACCTCCCGCCTTTGGCAAACGTTTCAATCCGCCCTTGGCACTCGTCTTAAGCTTAACACCGCTTTCCATCCTCAATCAGACGGTCAAACTGAGCGTACTATCCAAACCTTGGAGGATATTCTTCGGTCATGCGTAATCGATTTTGGCGGCAACTTGGATTCACACTTGCCATTGGTAGAATTCTCGTACAACAATAGTTATCACGCAAGTATTCAAATGGCCCCATTTGAAGCATTGTATGGTCGCAAGTGCCGTTCGTCTATTTGTTGGGATGAGATCGGGACGTTCAAATCACTGATCCCGAACTAATATAAGAGACAACGAACAAGATCCTACAAATACGTGATATCTTCTTAAAGCTCAAAGCCGACAAAAGAGTTATGCCGACAGAAGACGGAAACCTCTGGAATTTAATGTTGGTGATCATGTACTCCTCAAGGTATCCCCTTGGAAGGGAGTTCGATTTGGTAAGAAAGGCAAGCTCGCTCCTCGTTATGTAGGCCCTTTCAAGATTCTTGAGAGGATTGGCAAGGTAGCGTATCTTCTGGATCTGCCTCAAGCACTCAACAATGTTCATCCAGTATTCCATGTCTCAAACCTAAAGAAGTGTCTAGCTGAAGCAGGTCTTCAAGTTCCACTCGAAGATCTTCAAATCAACGAGACTTTGCATTTTGTGGGGAACCAGTTGAAATCATGGACCGAGGAATCAAGCAATTAAGGCGCAGTTGGATTCCTATCGTCAAGGTTTGATGGGAAGGTAAACGTCGCACCAATTTACTTGGAAACTCGAGAGTGATATGAAGACTAAGTATCCGCATCTCTTCGTTGCATCTTGCTAAATTTCAGGACGAAATTTCATAAAGGAGGGGAGACTGTAACGCCCGACGTTTTCATACTTTCCATATTATGAAAGCTCATGTTTATATTTCTATATTTGGAAACTTTTGTATCTTGTATTCGTTCTTTTGTTGTAACCTTTGTAATCGTGACTTGAATCATAATGGAATCTACATTTTATCCCAACACTTGTCATACATATTCATATACCCTGCATTTGATACATTATGCTCAAAAACGTGACATACATGCAAATATGTGATGCATATACTCGATCTTATACCTTTTATACTTACATGAACATTAGAACATGTCTCTTATGCTTAATATACCTTTATGTTCATAAAATATCATTACTTAGCACCTAAACCCGTCACAAGCCAACATAAAACAAAAAAAAAATTAATTGCTCCTGCCTAAGCCTTACGGACCGCAAGGCAAAGGGCTTATGGTCCGTAAGCTGGTCAGGGCGGGCATAAGTGTTATGGCTCGCAGATTATGCATGAATCCCACCATTTTCTTCACCTCAAATGGCCTTAAACCCCCATTAAACACCCCCAAACTAACCCTAATCCTTCTCCTATAAAACCCAAGCCTCCTCCACAGATTTTCCATTTTCAACACTCTCTAATCTCTCACAAATCACTCTCAAAACACTTGCAACTTCTGAATTCGGGTAGATTTATCATCTCTTACAAAAGTGAGCATAACTTGCTCATTTCTTAACCATTTCACTTGATTCTTCTTCCTATGTACTTGGATAAACCTTAGGTTTGAATTCACGGATTCTCCATGGAGAATCCAGACCTGGAAATGCACCTAAAGGACTCCAAACTTTTTGCTTGTTTCAAAACACTTTCAAAACTTATCTCTTCTTCATTTCACTTTGTGTTCTTGAGCTCCTAATCAAAGTTATGATTAGTGAGACTAACCAAGTTTTTTAACATGTAAATAGGAGTGTTTTAACACTCTAAACTTTCTGTTTTTGAAGTGCTTTAAGCTCACAAGTGTTGCCAAGTCAAGAACTTGAGGTTAGTGTGACTACATGGTTAGCTTGAGCTATCCTACACCTAGGTCCACACAATATTTGATATTTATCCATTCATCCTAAGTAGTTTGCTAGTTGAAAGTAACACAACCCCGTCTAGCCTTCGACATGTGTCGACGCAGGCTCACCGGGTTGTAGCTTATTTGGCTACTTAGTGTATAATAATATGTAGTTCACTTCTTATTATTCTTTTACTTGTTCTTGACCCTCCTTGTTGTCTATGACAACTTGTGTAGTGGTGAACTCTTATGAGGTTCCTAAATGGATGGCTCTGCCACCTACCTCCTACATGACTTCTATGACATCCATGAATGGACTTATACATATAACTATATTAATCTATATAATACATACTTAAAAATCGAAACCTTGATAATGACTACATAATCATATGTCGAGTTAGTAAGTTTAATCACTAAAGAGTATGGTTCCTCGTTTAGATTCTAATAGGTGTTACAACCTATGAAATCACACAAACCCTAATGGGTTCCCATAGTGTCAAAATGAGTGCTAGACCTTAGTGAGTATTTTCGTATACTTTACTTTGTATGCATCATCCCAAAATCCCGAATCTTCCATAAATCATCTGAATACTCACACCTACGTTTCCTCTTGTAGGATAACCCGGTGTTCATCCCGTAACTTAAAATCCTATTCACGGATTTCCAAGTCGGAACGCTTGCAAAACCGTGAGTATACTCGAACCCCCTTTTACGTTTACCACTTTTGGGGTGTAAGATGTTTACATTATCATAAACAACACTAAACTTATGCTTTATTACTTGCACGGACAATCCATTATACACGAACGCTTTGATACGTATGTTATGCTTATACTAGGACCGAACGTATGTGATACCATAGTCATTAGCTTATTTTGAGCCTCCATTTGACATGTATAGCGCTACAGGAGTAACGCACCGCCCGTGAACGTGTGGTCATGTTGAATTATTTATACTAGTTGCGTAAACAGAGGGTTGACTGGAAATATTGCATGCCTTGTATTTGCTCGTATGTAAACTTAGTTGCCATGTGGATTTGTTTAAACTTATACTATTATCAAACTTGTATACTCGCCTTTGCTTTTGAATTGAACTCGTATTTTAAACATTTTATAGGTTGAGAAGGTTGACGCTATGAAAACGAAGTAGCGATGACGATAGATACACATTTAGACGTTTAGGTTTAATGTTGTTGTATCAATTTTGTTATGTTGTTATTATTCAAACTTGTTGTGTTATTGATTTATGAAATGATGTTGTAAAATGAAAGCCGGTTTAATTAATCATTGTTACTATTAGTATTATGAGCAATGAGCAATCTTTTTCGTCCCGCCTCGATGTTTCCGCCATCGGTTGGGGTGTGACACTACATCATAGTTGCCAAGAAGTTACGAAGGAAATCGTTCCCTCTTTTCTCGAGTTGCACCATTGTTTTCTGATTTTACAAAATTAAATATGACTCATTTTCAGTTTGTAATGGAGAATTCTCACATCGGTGTATAGGTGGTAATGTTCTTTGGCTATTGTCTCATTGTCCATTTCTTGTTTGGTGTTGCTTTGGTCCTATAAGTCAACACCTTCAACATCACCACTTTCTTCTTCACTTCGGTCACAACTATCTTTGTAACCTTGTGTCCCACTTTCGTAATAGTACAAACGAAGGAACTCAAAAATGGTAGGTTCTTGTTTTTCGGCAAGAGACTTCGTCAAGCTAAGCAGAAATATGGGTTCAACGAATCAAACAAACCTAAGAGATCTTTAGATAACCATCTTCTTTTTACTCATGTAAAAATCATGTAGCCCTTAGTCCCTTGAGGGTAACCCAAAAATACCCCCCACTTCTCCCTGTCCTTGAACTTATCCCTATCGATTTCTATATTTTTATGAATACCTTTAAGTATTCATAGTCATGCTATTGGTTAGAAAAACCATTTGAAAAGGGACTTACTATTGATGGTTTAGAAGGCAAACGGTTAATAATGTAAGTTGTCGTCAAAATACAGCCACCCCAAAATTCGGATGACAACTTTGCTCGCAATTTTAATGCTCTAGCCGTATTTAGTAAATGAGGATGTTTCCGTTCCACCATACCATTTTACTATGGTGTGTGTGGATTGGTGGTCTCAAGAAAAATCCCTTCTTCGGTCTAGAAACTAATCATACGATTTGAGATAAATTCACTGCCATTGTCACATCGAATATGTTTGAAAGTCTTACCAAACTGGGTTTTGACAAAATTATGAAACCCAATCAAACAATCACTCGGTTGATGTTTATGTTGCAAAAGGAAGACCCATACTGAGCGACTGTAATCATCAACAATATTTAAAAAACAAATTGCCTGACGTAACTGATGGAGTTCGGTATTTTCCCTGTATATCATAGTGCAAAAGTTCAAAAAAATCTTTTGTTTTAATGAAACTAGCTGGGAAAGCTATCTTTGTATGTATAACCTTGGCATATGAATCACAAATCTCAATACTTGTCTTTAGAGAAGTACTCTAAATGAAATCAAGGCAAGAAAGCTTATTGCTTGAGGCGTGGCCCAAAGGTTTATGCCAAATATCATAAGTAGCCATCATTGCCTTCCTTTCGATCCCCACCATCTCCATACGATTTACCGATTCCTATTAATCTTTTAGAGTTTAAGAACTGCATAACACAAAATTTTGCAAAAAAATGTCACTGCACACTGCAAATCTTTTGCTAATCGACTAAGAGATAAAAGGTTGCAAGTGAATCTTGGGACATGTAGAACACCCCTGATTTGTCTTCCATTGGGTAGGGTGCACGACCCCTTCTCTCGACATGTATAGAACCATTGGGTATGAAAACGACAACTCATTTGTTCTCTAAAATCCGTTATCAAACCAATCCATTCTGTGAGTTATATGATCCTTGGAACCTAATCCACAACCCATGGGTTGCTAGAGTTGAGTTTACCTCCCATATTGGTGATGAGCAGAGTTTCATCTTTAACTGAAGTAATGTTTGCTGCAAAAATACCCATGGGTAAAAGAGTTTTCTCACTGTTAACAAAGGTTGTGGTTCTAATCATGGTGTCGGCTTCACCTAAGACAGAACAAGATCAATCAAAACTTCTTCTTCTTCTTGCTTTGGTGATCGGCTTGAAAGATTCTAATGTTTTGATTTGGTCGAGCGGCGCAATGCCCGGCTTTGATACCATGAACAAATTAAGATCAATTTACTTTTTATTTTTTTATTATTTTCTTTTTGTGTTGTATTGCAGTATTCTGATGATCACAAATCGTGATTTACAATGTATAAAAGGAGTCTTGGCTAAACATGGAAACCAAATAAAGGAGAAAGAAACAATATTCTCCCAATAAACAATTGTAAAAGTAAATAATTGTTTCCTTCTTTAAGTTGGACACACGATGATATATATTCGTAAGATGAGCATTTTCATGATGTTTTGTTAATACAAGTTCATGTTATACTAAATTAAGAAGCAAATTTTATTATTGAGACTATATCTTTCTTTTTAATAGTATGATAAATAATAAAGTTTGAAGTCTTTAAATTTAACGTAACATCATGATTCATGATATTGAACTTAAATATTTTCTATCAGATAATTAATACTTTATTTCATATATTTTAAGAGGATTTCACTTTGTAAAACTTTAATAATAATAACACCGAAGCATCTCTTAGGTTATTTGCAGAATTATAAGAACTATTTTATTAGCATGTGCTAAGGTAAGCCAAATTAGTAATATATTAATCTCTTTCTCACCAGCTAAATTTATTATTTAAAAACACAGCTGAAAAAGGACAACGAAATGTCTCATTTAACTATTTCATTTTTGCTACATATCGGTTAAGTTAAGTTGTAAATTGACTGAAACAATACGGATGAGGTTTTGTTTAATTCATAAACGTAACCGAATAAATGATAGGTCGAATGATTTTTTTGTTTTTTTTTTGTTAGTGAAAAATAGATTTGTGTATAGTTTATGCTCATTCCTTAATGCAAAGCAAGCGAATATAAACAAAAGTAGACACAAATATATAATATGTTATATGACACATAACTTAAATGTGACTATTTTTATAAAGATCAATAACAGACAAAAAAATAGTTGGTTTAAAGGTGACTATTGTATTTTATTCAACATATTAAATTTGTTTGGTAAGAAGGAATATAGATTTGGATTTTAGTTCCTTTTAAATATTTTATTATGCTAAATTTGACTTTGACTAACGAAATGTAGTAAAATAAAAGCAACCACCATGTGAGACCCATTTACCCGTGGTCTTGCACCTACACCTAGTTAAAGTGTTTCTATACATTTCAAAGTTGTAGGGTCACATGTTTTCTAGATTTGGTATCGGAAATAACACTTGTTTTCTTTTTCTAATATATCTAACAGTTTTTTTTTCTATTTTAATGAACTTTATCCTTATTATCGTTGGATAAAACAAGTGTTGAAATAAGATAATAGTTTTATAACCCTCTTATATTCTAAACGTGTTCTCAGCAAAAAAGTTGATTAATACAAACTCAAACTCTTTTGATTTGATCAATGGTAGTGTGTTTTTTTTCACTCTTAGGAGCTAAATCGACATACCACATGTCTATTAATTTCTTGGTGCGACCTGAATTCAGTGTTTAATTACAGCTTATGCGGGCTTGGTAACTTTCAAGATGTGATAGTAGAAAACTAGTGAAAACAAGATTCAAATTTAAGACAAAATTGAATCACATTCTTACCATTACACCAACTTGGTTTGTGAAGTTGGTGTTTATTTGCTCCACACAAATCTTTAAAATATTTGTTTTACTATGTGAAAGATGTTAAAAACTACATTTCAAATTTACGATGTGGAAGATGATAAAAAACCACATATCAAATATTTTTACGTATGTCAAGTGGCAGCTGGCGGTATGGTTTTCCAGAGGAACGCCCAAGTTAAACTCTATAGGCAGCATGGACCCGGTTAAAACAACATAGTCTAGCCAGAGTGGAGCAACCGGACTCTCTAATTTGAGAAGTGCGGTAGTCTAATACAAGAAAGTCGCAGTTTCAAAAGAATTTCGAAACAACTCTTGTTTTCAAGACAACGACTTAAGGTCTATGTTTAGTTTATGACCCAATTTCTATCTAGAAGGTACATACAATTGACAACGTAATCACCCACCTAACAATATATATACAAATAAAGAAACCAAGAAATTAAGGAGTCGTACCTTGTGCTTAAAACACAATATATATTCTTCCTAAAGTAAATGTCTATACATCAAATTTAACCACCTCAACACAATCTGTTAGTGGCAATCATAGACCTCCAAATATGGAAAAACACATGTTCTTCTTTCTCATCTCTCTAATCCTCTTCTCCTCTTCAACTCATGCATCAAACTCTTCTTCTTCATGCCCCATAGACTTTGCCTACGTCAACACCTTCCCATGGGACACTTCCGACTGCACCACTGCCACCACCAACGCCACCCAAAACTGCTGCTCCGGGCCTCCGGAGCCTCTTCGGCATCGGCCTCTCCAACCACCTACACAAAAACAAAACCTTCTATTTCCCAACCCTACAAGCCTCCAATTCTTGTCTCAATGACTTCCAATCCCACCTCTCTTTATTATACGTTAAACAAACCTTCTCCACCTGCCTCACCTCCCCGAAGAGTTCGTCGCTAATCCGTCAAGTTGTGCGGGGATAATGACGGTTTCAGATTGGATCAAGACCGTTGGTTCCAAGCCGGTTTTCGAGTCCTCATGTGATGGAGATCTTGGTGGATATTTGAAGTGTAGATCTTGTCTTGATGCAGGTATGGCGGTTAATTCTGGGTTGGTTTCCTTGAACCCAAACTCAACCAAATGTTTTCAGTTCACTGCTCTATATGCTGCTGGAATCATCAACAGTTTTGGACCGGAAGATACTCGAACTGCGGATTGTATACTCGCGGTATCTGTGTCCAAACCCAAGTGTAAATCCAATTCAAGATCGAAAAAGAACATCATTTTTGCTGTTTTTGGAGCTTTGGTTGGAACCCTAGTTGTTTTAGGTGGAATCTTGGTTTACAGAAGATGTAGGTTCAAGAGGAAAGAGAGTCAGTTGCATAAAGATTATGTAAAGAATGTGAAAGATCGAGTCTTGCCCAATACCGGTGCAAAATGGTTTCAGATAGAGGAGCTTGATGCATCCACAAAAGGGTTTTCACAACAGAATTTTATTGGTCAAGGTGGGTTTGGGGTTGTTTACAAAGGAACCCTCTCTGATGGAACTGTTGTTGCTTTGAAAAAGATGACTAGCTCCGACACAGAAGCTGATGATGATTTTGTTAATGAGGCTGAGATTATAAGCAAGATCCGGCATCGGAATCTTCTGACGTTGAGAGGGTTTTGTGCGACGAGCGATCCGGTTAATGGGACTGAAAGGTATCTTGTTTATGATTTTATGTCGAAGGTAGTTTACATGATCATATATTTGATCAAAAGGGGTCAAGCAAGAGGTTAAGTTGGCCTCAAAGAAAGTCTATAATTCTTGATGTGGCTAATGGGCTGTCTTATTTGCATAACGGGATTAAACCCGCAATATTTCATCGCGATATAAAGGCAACAAATATCCTATTGGATTCGAATATGAAAGCATTAGTTGCAGATTTCGGATTAGCTAAGCAAAGTAGAGATGGACAGTCTCATATGACTACAAGAATTGCGGGGACTTATGGTTATGTGGCTCCTGAATATGCGCTTTATGGACAACTGACAAAAAAGAGTGATGTTTATAGCTTTGGGATCATAGTTCTTGAGATCATGAGTGGGAGAAAGGTGCTTGAAGAGGTGAATGGAGTGAACTCTGGGATGGTTTTGATTGCGGATTGGGCATGGGATTTGGTGAAATCGGGTAGAATTGAGGAGGTTTTCGATAGTTCAATGAGAGATGGAACGTTGCCAAAGAGTGTGATGGGTAGATTTGTAAGAGTTGGATTATTATGTGCTCATGTGATGGTGGCAATTCGGCCTACGATTTCTGAAGCTCTCAAGATGTTGGAAGGTGACATTGATATCCCACGGTTGCCGGACCGCCCACCGCCTCTTGGTCATGAGTCATCTAGATCAAGTTTCGAGCATAGCAACAGTGTGTGGTCGAGCACCCAAGGATCTGTGTTTGGTTCTAGTCACAACCTTTGAATTTCAGTCAAGAATCAGTTAAGACTTATTATTCCATTTTGAACTATTTACTAGTCATTGACTAATATATTTTTACTGATAATGATAATGTACAGGTCACATGACAACCATTGAGTGGTTTGTATTCTTTTGTATAATATATACTTTGGGACACTCAATACAGGTTGTCATGCTTTTATTACTATTCTGTCGACCAAATTGGTATCAATTCCCATCTTTATTACTAAAGCTATCATCCAAACACAAATTTATCCTTTAGATAGGATACGAGCTTAGATATCTTTGCAGAGGTCTTTGAATGGTGTAACTCGGACGGGTATTGATAATTTTAGGGCAATACTCGATTGTAAAACTGTGTTCTATGTCCGGGCTAATGCATGTTGGTTGCATAATCTAATAATTATCTGTTAGGTATCGGTATACAATTAGTTTGTTAATAAATAATACCACTTGAGATTTTTAAGTACAAATCTTTGCTTACCATTCTAATTGTTATATCCTTTTTTAACAATGAAAACAAAATAAAACATGATAAAATACATATATATATATATACATATATATATATATATATATCATCAATACTATAAAATGCTATAAAATTTTATAATACATAAAATTTTACACTTATTGTTATTATTATTATTATTATTAGGACACGTATCTCAAAGTAAAGTTGATTACGGTTAGAAAATTTTGTGATACTGATTCTTGAATTTTACGAATCACTAGCCAAAAGCATGCCATGCGTTGCCATGCGTAAATGTAGTCGTTATGTAGGGAAGATCAAGGAAGGATATGAAAATCGCTTGGTGAGTAAACCTTGCAAAGAGAACAAGCTTCTAGTTTTTTTAGGACAACCATTCACAAAATAAAACTAAATACCATTTTATTAATTTCTAATACAAATTACAAATTTCGTTTGAACCATCCATGTGAACCCGTCTGTTTCCCAGGGTACAACGACCACATCAAGTTGTGCTGTCGGGGATAGCCTAACACCTGAAACATCTACTTGAAACAAAAGTGCGGAAGAATGTAAAATCATGGAAGTCGGTGGTGTCTCGGCCATGCAAAGTTTCTTGTTTCTATACATCTAAACAAAAATAGAAGTTTTGTTTATATTGCTAGAACTTCAATTCAAGAGACTTCTGTGTATTAAATTCGGTATTCAATATATCATTGAAGTCTTGGATTAAATATAATTAACTTGACTATTATTGTAAGAAACTGATCACAACATGAAAAGTGTTCTACATTCCACAAACTTCACTATTATTTGCACTCTCCTGGCTGTCTGTAGGTGTGTGACTTGTCACATAGAAATACATCCCGGTAAAAAACTTTTCTTATACCCCAATAAATGGTTTCTCTCCACCAATGTGTAACAAATACAATTTCCCAAACATTACAGTTTCACCACACAACATTAAAGGTTAGATCTCTTTTTATCTTAGCTTATAATTAAATAGTAATTATATTAATCATAAATACAATTATTATTAATAACTTTCCAACAATCTCTCACATAAAAAGATACCATCCCATACACTTAAGTGTCACGATAATATTTCAACGGTTAAGTAATGTAGGATAGGTAGGTTTCCCTTTGAACCCTCCTTTGGGACACGTACTTTGTCTCCTAGCGGTTAGTAGACGGGATGTCCTTGAACTAAAACTTGTTTGCGTAGACATTATTACACATCACACGTTGCTCTTCGTGGTCTGGTTAACCCCTCATAGTTGTATCCGTTATGGTCATTGAACAGTAGTCTGGTTTTGCGAGAGCTCTAGGAATTGTGCCCCCTAATTTCATTCGAAGTGAGCCAACTTCTCTCTAACATATGATTTATAGGTCATTAAGACCATATGCTTAACTTCTCTTGATATCACTGATTTAAAGTATAAATGAACTAGGAAGTTTGCAACTCCCTTAGTATGTTGAGGTACTCCCATACAGTGACCTCAGTTTGTATAGTTAAGTGGTCCTATTGAGCCTAGATCACTAAGACTTATTATAGAAACTTACTCCAAGGGCTTTAGTCCCATTCCTAGTGACGACTTGTGTATTGCCTCCCTGCTTAAGGATTTTGTATGTAGATGCACAATGTTATCCTTTGACTTCCATAGTCAATCGTTGATGAAGGGGTATGGTCCCAGAAACCCTGCGTAGATGCAGAGACCATACCATTAGAAGGTACCAGATCACTTAATAAGACCCTGCGCACCTCGCGCAACGGTAAGACAATGATGGAAGCACAACTCTTATTAATCACGCGCGAACAAAGTAAGCAAAGCATCCTAACTACATTTAAACATCCTTGCGCTAAAACCGCGCAAGGGTACAATTAAGCTTGAATTAGGAAAAGCTGTTAAAACTCCCAAGTCTTGTACATAGACGTCTTAGCGCATAGGTAATACAGAGCTGAGCTAAGGGAATCTTTTCTGTTACAACCAACTGGACACGTGGCAAGAATTCAGGGCTCCACAGCTGTGGGTCTTCTAGAAGCATTCGGTTGTAACCGAATGTGCCATGGCATCATCTGAGACGTTCATCTCATACATGATGCAAGCACGATCCTCATGAAGGTCCAAAGAATATCACTTTCCACATGGCTCATCCCCAACGGTTGATCATTTCCTAATCCGTGTGCATGTATGGAAATATAACTGTAGATGGTGGCAGAAGATTCCGTGATCTTTCCGTTAAACCCTTGGCGCCCAAATTACGTGCTATAAATATAAGACTTGAGGTACAACCTATGCACTCAGTTTTCACTACATACACTTATACTTCATCTTCTCCGATTATCTGTACTTATTCTCACGCCGGAGGGTGGTCACGGAGAGAACCCCCATTCTCCCCGTGACGAGGTTAACGACATTTCTGTTTTGCAGTGATCGGTGTTGAAGTTTTATCGACGAAGCATGCAAGAGATTAACCTTCTTATGCAGAACCCATATTCTCAGATCTAGATTGATTCCGATCAATTCCGGTTTGGGGTTTCTTCATTGGCGCCCACCGAATTTTTCTTGTTTTGATCTTCATCTCTTGTTTTTTTTTCCACAACCTTCAGTTTTCATGGCTGATGGTCCGTCGAGTTTTCCACAAGGTCCTCAATCCGAAATCAGGAACGTCGTTCATGGTTCACGGATCGACGGACAAGTGGAGGAGGAATTCTTCGGTGACGCTGATGCTCATCATAACACTGGTCGTGTGAACATTCTAGTAACTTTGGGAATTCCAAATGAAATTCCTTCTGTCCAAATTGCTTCAGTGTTACCTCCCGGTGAGACTCGATATCCTGGTTTGTCAAATCTCAGAGTGCTTTAAATGTTATCTCTGCACAGCTGTGTGCACACGCCAGCACATTAGCACCACAGGTGCAATTCCCAACAACTCAGGTGCATGCTTCACCTACACCTCGAGTATTGAGTTATGTTTTGCCAACCAGAGAGCGTGCACCATCGCACATTTCTGCGGAAGAATCGGATATGTACTCTCTGTCCTGAACGAGGTATGAATTGACACACTCCGGCACAAGGCGTCGAGAGTATCATGAGGAACAACATTCCCAGAAGCGGGCGTTGGTACATTCATGTTTGGGCCCACGTCCATCTCAGGGGCGGGGTTCTTAGTGTGAAGAATATGATAAAACCTATGATGAAGGAGAAAGTATGAGTGTATTTAATCGGTTACAGAAGGATTATGCTGATTATAAACCTAAGTCACGCACGATATACAATTCAGAAGCGGAGCACGACTATAACTTGGTTTATAAACCGGCAGAAGCTGTAGAACAATCTAAGTTTGTGAAAGAAATTGCATTAGCTCCACTTGAGCGCGCGAAGTTAGCATCCAACGTGGGAAAGTTTAATGGTATGTCAGATCCAGATGCACATGAGTTTTTTACGAGCGCGGGCCTTATTGGGGGATGGACGTTGCCTATGTGGTGTCATTTGTTTGTTCAAACTCTCACAGGTGTCGCGAGCCTATGGTTTGATAATCTGCCAACAGGTAAACTTACTTCCTGGAATGATCTCAAGGATAAGTTCTTAACTCATTTCAGCCAACAACGACGATATGTCAGATCCAAAGATGTGATGAACATCTGGCGGAGAGATGACGAAAGTTTGGAAGATTTTATTACTCGTTATAACAAAGAAGTCCTTGAGATCGGTGATGTGCATGAAGATCTGATTCATGGACAATTCAAGTATGTTGTCTGATGTGATGAAATGATAAAAGTTTTACCAGGAAGCGTAGGTCTCCCGAAAAGTTGGGAAAAACTTATGGCGGCTGCCAAAGTTTATGCTTAAACTGAGCACAACTTGAGTTCTAATAGACCTCCTTTACCTCAATATCACCCACATGATATGAGTAAAAATAGTGGCCGAAAGAACAAGTAGAATTGAAAGAGTCGAATCAAAACTCTGTTTCTCCTTATTCGCTGATTGATGCTCGCGCAACAATCAACAAAAGCACTACTCAAAAAGCGATTAAGCAAGAAAATCGAGACAAGCAGTGGACACCTCTAACAAAGACTTCAGCGAGGGTACTTCGTACTGAGAACCATCAGTTTAAACATCCACAGCCAATGAAAAACAAGAAAGGACAGGATCCAAACCTTTATTGTGAGTATCATAAAGATACAAGACACACCATAGACAATTGTATTAGTTTACACATCAAGATTGAGAATGTGCGCAAGGAGGTTCGTCAGATCACTCGCTGTGAGGAAGGCCCGTGTAACAAAAAGATGAAGCAAGCTTCTCTTAATATGGTGCAAGGCGATCCATCGCGCAAGCGCAACCATAAGCGAACTTCTACAACACATTGGAGCGAGCAACAGGTAATTTTTCCCATAGTTCCTGGAGGTCCTCAAGAGGAAAGACCGGTAGTGATAACTTGCATTTTCGGCCAGTAACGTATTGATTACATGTTTATTGATCCAGGTAGTTCTATGGATATCATTTATGAGCAGTGTTTTAAGAAGTTAGAGCCAGAGGATAAGGCGCGCTTACAGCCGGTTGATTTTCCATTAACTGGTTTTTGTAATGAAGTCGTTTTTCCTCTCGGGAAACTATCTTTCCCAGTTACTCTCTCGGATGGGAAACATTCGCGCATGATTCAAGTTAATTTTGATGGTTATGCCTGCAACATCTCGACATGATGTATTATTGGGTCGTCGCGCACAAAGGAATTTTAATACGATCACTTCTACCCCACAGGCTGCATGTGGTTTCCCAACAGAAACTAGCGTGGCAATTATGTATTCAAGAAAGGAAGTTATGTCCATTGACAATGAGCCACCAGTGAAAGTTGCGAAGCCGTCTTCATTGAATGAACCGGAGAAATGGATACTTAATATCAAATATCCAGAGCAAACAACTTTGTTGTGTCCCGCCTTAACCCTTGCGGTGCGCGCACGGCTTAAATAACTTTTGTTCAAAAACATGGATATTTTTGCATGGTCACCGACAAACATGACTGGAGTACCAAGAAATGTGGCTGAACATTGTTTAAACACTTCTCCTTCCGTAACGTCGGTGGTCCAAAAGAAGCACAGTTTAGGATCGGAAAATACTCGCGTGATGAATGAGCAAGTATCTGAGTTACTTAAGGCGGGAATCCTGTGTGAAGTTCGATATCAAACATGGGTAGCTAATCCAGTGATGGTTCAAAAAACACAATGCTGGGTGGCGTATGTGTGTCGACTTCAAAGACCTCAATACAACGTGCCTAAAGGATTGCTATTCCCTTCCAGAGATCGACAAGAAGGTAGATTCCTTAGCTTCTTTTCGCTGGAAGGGTTTCGTGGATTGCTATAAAGGATATCATCAAGTTCAAATGAAAATAGAGGATGGGGACAAGACAACTTTTCGCACGGAGAAAGGTAATTTTTTTGTTATACAAAAATGCCTTTTGTTCTTCGCAATGCGGGAGCTACATATCAACGCCTGATGGATAAGGTTTCCGGTGATGATATCAGCGTAACAGTCGAAGTTTATATTGATGAATTGGTTATCATGAGTCACATGGAGGAATTAATGCTTGAAAATATGCAACGAACTTTCGAGTCCTTGCGCAAAGTTAATCTAAACCTAAATCCAGAAAATGCTTATTTGGAAATGGAAGAAGGCAAATATTTAGGTTTCATTGTTACCAAGAATGGTTTTAAAGTTAATCCAGAAAAAGTGGAAGCCATTCACCGTATGCCATCACCATCAACCATTAAACACATGCAACGGTTAGCTGGTCGACTGGTTGCGCTTAATCGATTTTCAGCCAATCACGCTGCTAAATCTTTTCCCTTCATTAGCACATTGTGAAATTGTGTTAAGAAAGATAAGTTTCAGTGGAGTCCGGAAGCGGAAAAAGCTTTCCAGGAGATGAAAGAATGTTTGATCCAGTTACCAACTCTCATAGCTCCGCGACCAGAGGAACCAACGATCTTATATCTTTCTGCGTCCGACATTGTAGTCGGCGTAGTGCTGCTAGTCGAACGCAAAGGGGTTCAAACACCAATCTATTACGTCAGCAAGGTGTTAAATGATCCGGAAACTCGATACTCAATGATGGAGAAACTTGTCTTACACCTTGGTTCATGCTTCGCGCATATTGCGCATGTATTTCTCTGATCATGTGATTACAGTTCTTACAAATTATCACTGGGTCAAGTTTTATCTAAACCTGATGTTTCTAGCCGACTGGCGAAATGGGCTATTGAGTTGGGACGGCACAATATTATTTATAAGCCACGACCAGCCATTAAGGGTCAAATATTGGCTGATTTCGTCACTGAATTCCCGAATAACAAGATTCATGAGTGCGAAGCTGTCCAGAACCCAGCACCTATCCAAGATGATAGCGGGATCCTATATACTGATGGCGCGTCTAACGGTGATGCCGTAGGGGCTAGACTGCGTCTAATTAGTCCCAATAATCATGAGTTTACTTATGCCATCAGGTTGGATTTCAAAAGCACTAACAACGGAGCGAAATATGAAGCGTTCCTTGCAAGTCTTCGTTTAGCAATTAAAGGGTGCGAAAAATCTGGAAGCACATGTAGACTCCCTTTTTGTAGCTGGGCAAGTCAATGGCCCATATGATGCAAAAGGCATACTAATGGCTTTGTATCTGGAACCGGCAAAATTATTGATTAGCAAATTCCAACCTTTAATGTTACCCACATCAACCACACTGAAAACAAACATGCTGATGCGCTCAGTAAGTTGGCGGTTACCAGTTTTAAACACCTCGCAAAAGAAGTGCGCATTGAGGTTCTCAAAAATCCCTCTGTTCTGCTACAACAAGTTAGTGTGGTAGAAATGGTAAGTCCGTCTTGGATATCTCCAATCATCATGTTTTTACAGTCTGGTGTTCTCCCAGAAAACAAAGTGGAGGCTCGGAAAATCCAAATCAAAGCACTAAATTATGAAATGGCTGATGGCATACTCTTTCAGAAGTCGTATGTTGGTCCACTTCTTCGTTGTGTCGATCCGCAAGACGCACAATACTTAATACGCGAGATTCACAAAGGGTTGTGTGGAATTCATGCGAGTCTGCGCATGGTCGTAGCTAAAGTCATGAACGTTAGCTATTATTGGCCTGGTATGTATCTAGATGTAGTAGAAACCATGCGAAAGTGCGCATCACGCCAACGACATGCTCCAAAGACATTACGCCCAAAAAATCTCTTGATCCCGGTCAACACCGCATGGCCATTCCAGCAGTGGGTGATTGACATGGTTGGGCCTTTCCTGGATGCACCTGGCGCAATGAAATTTATAATCGTGGCAGTATATTATTTCACCAAGTGGGTGGAGGCCAAGCCCCTTGCCTCAACTACTGCAATGGTCATCCGAAAGTTTATTTGGGAACATATTATTTGTCGATTTGGTTTACTGTTGCGCATCGTTACTGACAATGGTCCTAATTTCGCGTCTGAAGAATTACAGAAGTTGATGAAGGAAATGAACATCGAACACACGTTTGCTTCAGTTGCGCATCCTCAAAGTAATGGCCAAGTTGAAAGTATTAACAAACAAATCGTTGAAGGTGTTGGTGCAGAATGTCTATGTCTTAGTCTTATATCGAGTCTGTATAGATTAGAGTAGAATAGGCTAGCAAAACGAAGTATTTATATGCTAAAGGGCCAAGTTCGCTTGTGATATACATGGAATGTCAAGTTCGGCCGAAACAGCAAGTTCGCCCGAACTCACCTCCTCCACTAGCGAACTTCTACCCCTATATATAGCTAGCTTGTCATCCTCATTTGTAACTTTGGCATCTTAGAGGTGAAGCTATGTCAATTTGGAAACCTGACGTTATATCAATAAAATTGACGTTTAACTGATTACTTCTTGTCTATTGGTAATTGTGTCGTAATAATTCCGCTTTTATGGACATTAGATATCAAATCTAAGTTCCTATGCATTGAGGATCGGTCCTACAAGTGGTATCAGAGCTAGAATAACCTGATTTGATTGATATCAAGACAATAACACTTCTAATTCTACTCCATTCTTCTATTTTTCTTAACTTTTACACAAAAATGAAGAATTCACAGTCAAATTCTGTCCAATTTTGAATATGATATGTTAAATACATCATAGATAAACCCCTGAGAGTTTGGAGACTAAAATCAAATGAATTGGTGTCAAATTGTTGCAAAAACCATGTTTTCAAAACACATCATGATCGAACTTGTTACCTAAGTTCGGCCGAACTTGCTTTAAAAAGTCATTTTTTGAGTGAGTTTTTACCAAGTTCGCTCCAACTTGAGGTTATTTTGAGAAAATTCAGCTAAGTTCGCTCGAACTTACTAAAAATTCAGTGATATTTTATCAAGTTCGACCGAACTTGATAAAAATCAAGAAAAATTTAGCTAAGTTCACCCGAATTTGCGAGTTTCTTATAAATTTCAAACTACAAGTTCGCTCGAAGTTCTCAAGGGAGATTTTTCAATCAGAATCCATAAGTTCGACCGAACTTGTGGTTAAAAGCCTGAAATTCTTCATTCTGCTGCAAGTTCGACCGAACTTGTAGTAAGCCTAACTTTTTCAAAAGTTTGAACGTGTTTTTAGCATACGGGTCTCGATATTCGTGATGGATGATCTACAGAGAGCGTTTATGTCAGGAGTGGGTACATCCAATGCTAATGTCATACAGCAAGTCAATCTAGACAATGAAATGGGCACGTCCGTTAAACCGTCGAAGTTAATGAGCATGGACGAGTATGAAGGATGGTAGGAGAAATTTACTTATTGGGTTCAGGCCATGCATTTCCAAGGCTGGGTGTCGATTGAGAGAGGTTATACTGTTCCATTAGATGAACATCAGCAAGTTCTAGAGAAGTACAAGTATTCCACAATTCAGAAAGATGAATACACTGCTAAGAAAAAGATGATCAGTCTCATTCAACAATCTATTAAAGAAGATATTCTGGTCTTGTTGCCAGAATATACGACTGCGAGAGATCTCTGGTTATCACTGCAAAAGAAATACCAAGGAAGCGCAGAGATGATCAAGAGTAAGAAAGCTCTCATCATGAAGGAGTTCGATATTCTTAACATGTTGAAGGGCGAGACAATGAAACAGATGATTGAGCGTTTCTGTCATCTGAAAGTCCAAATGAGAAGACACGGTCTCGAGAAGACAGAACAAGAGTACATCGATAAGCTTGCAGATGCGTTACCTGACGGAGAGTGGACTACTTATCTGATGGTTTTGAAAGAAAGTCATAACTGGGAATTCTTTAAGCTGGCAACATTCATCGACAAACTTGAAGGTCATGAGATGGAACTTTTAAAGATCGCTAAGTCGAAGAATGATAACATTGTTCAAGATGTTGATCTGTATTACAAGAACGGGATGCAAGACAATATTTCAAGCCCGAAGATTCAGACAACATTCAGCGCAAATATGAATTCTTCGCCACAGAATCAGAACCAATCCTATCCACAATATGATCAAAGTCCATAAAGCTCTTCATTCTCAAGCACGGGTTCAAACTCTTCATATCAGAATCAAGCAAATCAGAATCAACAAACTAATTCTAATTCAAATGTGTACAAATGTAACATCGCTATTAATTTGAACAATGCCGTTTCTGAGCAAACTGCTAAGCAACACATGGCACTTCTCGCCACTGTTCTAGAATCATATGAAAGTCTTGTGGCCGGAAAAATTGGCAATCCTGAAATGACCGCCGAAGACTACGATCAGGTGGACGAAGAAGAACTTGAGCTAATGGATATAAAGTGGTGTTTAGCTTCTATCATTCGAAGAGTCACAAAGTTTGTTGCACTAACAGGCCGAGATATCGGAAATTCCAGCAACAAGCTAGGGTTTGACAAAACGAAGGTCACATGCTTCAGATGCCGATAGAAAGGGCATTTCAAGAGAGAATGCAAAAACCCTGAAGCAACGGGCAATCAGAGTCCATTCGGAGGTGTAAATGAGTATTACAAGAAGTCACTTCAGTACAAGCCATTCCCAAAGAAGACTCAGATTGAAATCCAAGAGAAACCGAACATTAGCAACACTGAGAAAGCTATGGTCGCATCAAATGAAGATGATGGTTTCGACTGGAATTCTTATATCGGTAAGAAGACCGGAGTTGCATTGATGGCTCAAATCGTTGAAGATACATCTGTCGAAGAAGCAGCAGCTCTAGAGAATATTTTACTGGAACAGTATCTGCAACAACATGAGGAAGAGGAGTATCTTCACATGAAGAATCAAGGCATTTTATCTCCTAACTCTTCTGATAGTTTTGCAGGTCACTTTGACGGAAGTTCTCAGGAGCAAGTTGCCGAGGAGAAATCGATTGATGAAGAAGTCATTGATATTACTCAAGAAATGAATGCCGAAAACCTCAAGGACGTTGCCGATAAAGCTTTAATGGCAAATTTAACCAAGGTAGCTCTAGAGGTAAAGATTGTCGAAAAGGAAGTTGTTAAAGTACAAGTTGTAGAGGTTTAGAAACCTTGTACAAAATGTACCGAGACATGTGCTGAATGTGCCAAAAAATCACAAATCATCGTTGAACTCAATGTACATAATGAACATTTCAAATTTGATTATCGTACAATGAAGGAAGCGTATGACAAAATGAAAGATGATTATGGCTGGCTCGATCGAAACAATGTCGACCAACACGACACTGTAAGGATGTTAAACGGGACAGTAATGGATAAACAAAAAGCAATTAATATCTACATTAACACCATTGCTGAGACCAAACAACAACTCCAAGACATGAAAATTGAAACAGAACGTGTTCAACAACTTTTAAGAAGTTACACAACTAATGCATATGTCATTGATCACATTCTTCCTACAATTCCATAGGAAGAAAAACCTAAAAAGAAAATTGTAAAGAATACAGCAATGTTCCTCCACCCCTATGCGAGAAATATTGTCGCAAAATCGTTGATCAGATGGATAAGGCACTCAACATTGAGTTGTTATCTGAAAAGAAAAATGAGTTGCCGGAGAACATTGATGTAGTCTATACTAAATCAGATGATGACAATGCGGTAGTAAAAAAGGTGGTTGAAAACGTTCTGAGTGAATCTGATGATGGCAGCTTCAAAAGCGCCGATTTGAGTTCAAAGAATTCTGATTCACAATCCGAAGATGATGATAAATCCTCGGATGATGATCTAAGTGATGATCCTAACGTTGTTATGTACAAGGCTAAGGATTCTGATAGATTATACTTCGACGATAGCTTTCCGATTCGGAACGTGAAGGAAGATCAATTGGATAAATTCTTTAAACTTGTGGAAGTTACATCAGATGATCTGGAAATCAATGAAAGAAAATTCTATTCCAAACCTAAAAGGAACAACAACCGGAGAATTGGTGGTGATCATCCGGAAAACCGGAGAGCTGGGTTGGGATTAGAGGAATCTAATGAACCTAAAAAGAAAACGTCACCATTTCATGAATACAAAAATAAAAACATGACATTCTTTTTGGGACGAGCACGATTCAAAAGGAAAGTTTGATCGGAAAACAATCAAAAGATGAGTTTAAGAAACAGAAGGAACTTCGAGATAAGCCAAAGCTGCAAGTGGTGTAAAATCCACTAGTAGTCATTCACATGACAATCGGACTTGCTTCAAGTGCAATGAAGTTGGTCATATTGCACGCAAGTGTCTTAAGTCTAAACCGGCTTATTTTCAAAGAAAAGAAAGTTCAGATGTTGTGAAACCAAAGCAACCAGAGTTTGTAAAACCTGTAACGATTTTGAAACAAAATGAATCAAAACCAGAAGTTAAACCTAAAACTGAAAAGAGATTTGAAAACTCAACCTTCAAAAAAGGTGAAACTTCTAGGGCAAACAAAAACAGGTTTTACATCAAAAAGGCTAACATAAAATCTCAAGCCTAGTTTGCCAAGAAAAGGTCAACAACATCCGATGTTATTAAGTCTGAGCTTATAAAGACTAATAACACAAACGAATCAAAATCTGAGACCAAATTCAAAACTGTCAAAATTACAAGAGGTAACAATTCAAAAGGTAAAAAGAAAGTAAGTTTTGAAAATGTAATCGACAGTGGAGGTTCAGATGGAGATTATGAAGATGATTACCAAGCTTTCTATTCAAAACCCAAGACCAAAAAGGCTTGGGTGGCGCTCTTTAACTAGATTTTAACATGTGCAGGGGCTCCAGAGATCCGTACTTTCCAAGTGGATTCTGATAGCGGAGCATCCAGGCATATGACGGGAATGAAAGCGTTGTTGTTCGACATAAAAGCTATCAATGGCGAATATGTTGGATTTGCGGGTAATCAGGGTGGAAGGATAGTCGCCGAGGGAAAACTTTCCAATGGCGTCGTTTCATTCGATTGTGTGAACTATATTGCAGAACTTGAGAATAATCTTCTAAGCATATCGCAGATTTGCGACAAGAAATTCACGGTGCATTTCAACGACAAAGAGTGTATTATCTTAAAGCCGGGTTTTATGATTCCCGATGAGTGGATCTTGATGCGCGCTCCTCGCGAGAATGATTTATATGTCTTAGACATGGGCGTCGCTACCACTTCATCAAAATCAGCACAATGTTTCGTGACGAAGGCTACTGAGAAAGATTCTATTCTTTGGCATCGTAAAATGGGGCATATTCATTTGCGAAAGATGAATTTCTTGGTTCATAATGATCTGGTAGAAGGTGTAAACTTGAGAAGCTTTCACATGACGGACCATTGTTTGGATTGCAAAAAGGGAAAGCAGATCAAGAAATCACACCCGAAGAAAATTCTGAACTCAATCAAGTTGCCGCTCGAACGTTTCCACATGGACTTATTTGGTCCTGTTAACGTTCGAAGTATATCTGGAGACTTGTATTCTTGGTCGTAACAGATGACTATTCTAGATATTCGTGGGTATTCTTTCAAGAATCAAAGGATGAAACGTTCGAAAACTTGGTGATTCTTTTTAAGAAACTCGAGAATCTTTATCATCTGCCGGTTAGACGCATTAGAAGTGACAACGATACAGAGTTCAAGAATAACAAAATGAGGGAATTTTGCAACGCTAAAGGGATCTTGCACGAATTTAGTGCTCCCTATACTCCACAGCAAAATGGTGTTGCTGAAAGGAAGAATAGAACCTTGATTGAAACAGCAAGAACCATGATTGCGGATTCTAAACTTCCGGTCAGTTTATGGAGTGAAGCGGTTGTTGTGGCTTGCTACACGTTAAACAGAGTTCTAACTGTTAAACCATCAAAGAAAACCTGTTTTGAAATGATTGACGACGGAAGCCAAATTTGAAGTTTCTAGAGCCATTTGGTGCGCCATGTACTGTAATTGATCAAGATGGAAAATTTGGGGCTAAATCTCTTGAAGGTTTCTTTGTCGGATATGCGAGTCCGCTAAGACGTGTTTATGTTCCCTCATTGAGAAAAGTAATTGAAGCACAGCACGTGGATTACTTTAACTATACGGATCCTATTAGAAGAAGAGGTGACGCGTGGCTGTTCAACTACCAAGATCTGTGGAAGTCATTTGACTTGGCCGAAGAACCGTCTGACGAAGAAATTGCAGCGCTTTATTATCTTCACCAGTCGGCGAATCAAAATCAAATCATTAGACCAATTATGGTTAATCAACCCATGTTGGATCCTTCTTCTTCTGGGGCAAGTTCAAGTAATAGTGGTGTTCCGGTTGAAAATGTTTCTGAAACATTAGCAACACCTACTACTTCTCCAACGAATGCTTCTGAAGAACCAGGAATTACAATAGAGTCCAACATGCCTCAGAATCAAGATTATGACTCAGATGAAGCGCCAACATTAGATGCTGATGAGGAATCATCTTCAGATGAAGAAGTGGAGCAGATAACAAGTTTACTAAACCAATCTGCCGGCCCGAGTAATAGAAATGAAGCATCGTCAAGCACTCCTAACGTTGAATTGGTCGTTGATTTAAACATCTCAAATCAGCAAAGCTTAGTAGATGTTCCAAGTGAAGAAATGCCACGATCATATTCTTACCATCCGTCAACAAATATTATCAGTCGAACTCATTATCTGCATATCATTTTCACTCTGAACGAACTTACTATCTGTGTGCGATTGATCGAAATTGACAATTTAGGGCCGTTACTCTGTCAAAATTTGGGTTGCTTTAAGTGATTTACACACTTATTGCAATGGAAGAGGTGTGTAATCGATCTTATATCCATGAAATTGAACCAAATTGCTTAATCCAGATCTAAAACGGTTAAAAATGATAGATTTAGGATTCCTTCGGACAATTTGAACTTAAATAGGAGATTAACATCATAAATCGACTGTGGAATTGTTCATGATTTGATTAGATTGATCTCTATTGAATGTTGCAACTTTGTGTTGAAGATGACAACAAGTTCGGCCAAACTTGTTGACATGTTCGACCGAACTTGTTAACAAAATTGTATAAAACGGATTAAATCACATGTTCGATCGAACTTCAATCTAAACTTGTATTGTGACAAATATTTGAGAAGTTCGACCGAAGTTAACATTAGAAATTTGAATGTTAATGATCATAAGTTCGCTCGAACTTATGTTGAAAAGATTGAACATGTTAATTGAGAATGTTCGGGCGAACTTGACTAAATCAGATTGTTATTTACACATCAAGTTCGCCCGAACTTGATGTAAATGTTGAAAAAATTTGTGATTTTTCTCGTAATGCGTGCTAATTATTTTGCGTCACTTTTCAGGCTCAAGTACCAGCGCGGGTGATTTCTATAGACTTTTCCAAGTTCCATAATACTTGTATCACGCTTGATAAGGCGATATGTACGTCGCTAAAGGAATACGAGAGCATATGGAAATTATGAAGGATTGTCCGATACATAGAGCCATTACAGAGCGCCCAGTGTCTTATCATTCGCATACATATCATTTATGGATGAACGCGAGTCTCAGCGAAGATACGAAGACCATTATTTCATCGGTTCAAGTCGGAAATGAAGTTAAGGAGATCACAGTTACTGAAGATGATATTCGAAGGATCTTGCAATTCAACGACGACAAAGATGATCCTATTTTATTGGACAAAAAGATGTGAGGGGTTGTTTTTACAGGATGGGTTACAACGGGAGCGTTAACAAGCCAACACTGAAGAAAGGGGAAGTTCTAAACCCCTATAAGCTCCTCATGCACGCTATTATTCATACTTTCAGTCACCGTAAAGCGGGCCTAGACGATGTGCAAGATTATATGGCCTGCATGGCAACGACATTAATTCTGAAGTAGCCGTTCAACTATTCTAAGCTTCTATTCACGCACATGTCACAGAATATGGATGATGCGAGATTATGCTTATATCCGAGGTTCGTGCAGATGCTAATGATGAGAAATTTACAAACATTGCATGTGATCCGAATGACGTTCTATATCTCAGTCACCTCGACGATACTACAGTAAAGAAGTTTATTAAATTCCAGAAACAAGATTCAGCACCGGTAAGCCAGTATTTGGGGCGATTAAAGATGAAAATTATATTTCGCCGACCGATAACAAGTGGAGGAAAGATGGAAGTGGTGACGAGAAAGAGTTAAACGCAGAGAAGGAATGGTTTAAGGCTTTCAAGCCTAAAGCTCGTAGTGATTGGTTCGTTAAAGCTGAAGTTGATAAGCCTAAAAAGAAGCGTGCAGCAAAGAAAGTAGAGACAATGCTTTTAGATGAAGATGAACCTGTTAATGTTCAAGCTGAAGCTGGTTCTAGCGCAGCGATTGTTACTGAGAGTCAAGAAGTTGAAAAAACGACTCAGGAAGACGATGTCATATCAGCTACCTCTGAAAATGATGATGATTCTGATGAAACAGCAGAGAAAGAACCAGAAAAGTCAAAAGCTGAAAAAGAAGTTGAAAAGGAAAAAGAATTTGATGCTGACTTTGATCCGATTGAAGAAGAGTCTGATGAGGAGAGGCCGAAGAAAAAGGCTAAGCGTACAAAGTCTGCAGTGGTTTCTATAGCAAAAACCACAGGATCTCCAAAGACAAAGGGCAAAAAACAAAAAGAAAGCCCTAAAGCCACCAAGCGGGAGATATATTGGAAAGCTTAAAAGCGCAGAAGTTACACAAGAACTGTCACACCCCGACCCGCAGCGAAAAAGGTGATCGGGGCATGATTGGGTTTTCATCAAAGCTCATGACATTTACTATAAAGTTTCATATTTATTATTTCTCTTTAAAGAAGAAGTTACAATAATCAACACAACATGTTCAAATAAATTTTCATTCAAATTACAAACTAGGGTACAATTATAAAAGAAAACAATACTAAACGTTTATTCCAAGGCATTAACTTGTTTATTCTTCTAGGCCATCCTATGTGTTTCTTTTCTCAACCGGATCACCTGTATCATGTGTAAAAATAGGGTTTTGGGTCAACAAAAAGTTGGCGAGTGAATCTTATTTAAACATTTGAAAGGATTAGTTATGTTGGTTACTTGAATAAAATTGTGCATAACCAAATATGAATAAACGTAAATGTAAGTTTAATCACAAAACACATAATATTAATTAATACACACGCACACACCAAATGAATGATTTTGAGGCATGCGATGTTCAACTCGTCTCACACGAGGAACTGATGGGCCTAATGAATGATTTTGAGGCACGCGATGTTCAACTCGTCTCCCACGAGGAACTGATGGGCCTAATGAATGTTTTGCACGCAACTTGACAAAATGTAAACACGTATTACAACAAACAATATTTACATCATAAGTTTAGGTCATATAATGGTAATAGCACAAGTTTGAATAAATGTAATAATTATAGCGACACATGATACACCCCAAAACATGAATAAAAAGGGGGATTTGTAAGAATTCACTCACATTGGGTGTGTTCTTTTGATGATGTTGGATGCGCACGAGTTTTGGGATTTGATCGACGAGGAAAACTAACCTAAAATAATAACGAAATGGTACGGTAGATAAATGGATTTTATTTGAGACTAATACTTTTACTTAACAAACTTAATAGGATTTTTAGATTTATTTTTTTGTGAGTTTAAGGCCATTTCCTAACTTTAAAAATATTATTTTTAAGTATTTTTAATTGATTTTTAAATTAAGTAAATAAATAAAAAGAAAATAAAAATTTTGACTTTTTGACCGTTGACCGGCCGTTAACCGTTGACCGGACCATTGACCGGTCGGACTGTGGAAATGTTGTGCGCTGAGTGAGGTTCGAACCCGGGACCTCTCGTATACGTGCACGCAGCTCTACCAACTGAGCTACGTGTCTAACCCGAAATATTTCTGATTTTAATTATACTTATATACTTACTGGTTTAAATCTGGAATTTATTTAATTAAAAAGGTTTATACCGGCTTGAACCGGACGCTCAGAACACGTTTCGAACCCGTGACCATCGACTTAACTTGCACCCAGCCCGACCAACTAGGCTGGGTGTCTAACCCATAATAAACTAAATTTTATTTTATATTTATACACATACTGAAGCGAATCTGATTAAGCTTGTTTAAAAAGGAACATTTTATTTCAGAAGTCGAAGCAAGTGTGGCTCGAACCCGGGATGTTGCGCGTTGAAATTGCACACAGTCCACCGCTGGACTGTGTGTCTAACCCAGTTAAAATACTGATTTTAATTATATTCATAAACAACTCGATAATCGTCTTCTTCATTAATCTCAGATCGAACACAGATTTGTTAAACATTTGGTTTCACTGCTCTGTTGTTTTAGAGTTTGAATAAATAAATCGAATAGTACTGACAGAAAGATTAGGAATGCATACCGAACACAGGGGCCCGGTTTTCCGGTGACTAACTCCGGCGGGTTCAGCAATTTCCGGCGATGTATAACTTGCGACAGAGGCTCTACAGGGAGTTTGAGGTGAGTGTGGGTGATTTCTGTCTGAGCTCTAGAAGTCTTTTTAGAGTAAAGCAGAAGAAATGAAATGGGTTCGGTTTTCCGGCGACAAAATGTTTTCCGGTGAGGATTCAGAAACAGCAAAATTTGTACAGAGGGTAATGATTGAGAGTTTGAGCGAGTGAAAGTGAGGTGGGGCATCGATATTTATAGGGCAAATCACCGATTTCGGTTATGGTTAAATCACTCTTCGGTTTTTTTGTAAATCATTGAATTTGGTCAGTTTTTTAATGCAATTAAGGTTAGATTTCGGTTATAACTGACGTTAATCGTCAATTACACTCGCTTGATTCCGGAGTCAAAGGAAACGGTCGCAAATCCGCGTATTTTCCGGCGACTGCGGATTTGGGCGCGCTGGTTACCGATTTTGAGTTTCGAGTTTTATGTTAAGTATTATTTATTTCAGTATTATTCCAAACTTAAGTGTGTGGCGGAGTGGTGTGTTGGTTGTTTGTTGAACCGGCTGACCCGGGTTCGAAACCCGGCAGCCTCATTTATTTTTTTTATTCTCTTATTTTATAAATTTTCAATTATAGATTTTAAATTCTAATATATTTATTAATTACGTATTGTTTAAAATTTATTTGAGCATTAAATAAGCAATGAAAATTTTAACTGGTTATTCGATTAATAAACGAAGCGGGTTTTGGAAACCCGTTTTTCGACGGATGTTACAAGAACCTTCTAGCACACAGGAGAGAGGAGTCACACAAGAACCTCCTACACAAGAACCTCCTGTTGTTATTACTGCTGAAGCTGAGCATCCAGGAGTCACACAAGAACCTCCTGAGACTGGATTACTTGAAGTACCGATTATTACATCTCCGATTGCACCAACGACTTCTCATTTCCTGACACTAATGTTGATCTTCTCAAAAAGCGTGTGAAGATTTTGGAAGAAAAAGTTCAACAGAATGAAGTTGAGAAAGCAGAGCTGATGAAGAAAATGAATCCAAGCGCAGTAGAGAAAGAGATGTTGGATGATAAAGTCAAAGTGTTGGAAAGCGAAAGAGAATTTTTCAAAGCTCTAATTGAAAGCTTGCAAGATGCCAATGAAAAGTTGCAAACAGAGATTGCTGAGTTGAAAACGATTCAAGCCCTAAATGATCGAAGGTTTACAAGGATGCAGAAAGTATTATCTAATACTCTGGGTATTGATTTCATTTCTGAATATGATCGTCTGGATAGGCAAGAGGCGAAAGAAAGATCTGAGAAAGAGCTCACAGCTAGTGGTAAAGGCAAAGGTGTTGAAGGTGAAGCACCTAAATCTTCTGAAGCTGCAGAAAAATCTGTTGAAGAAAATGTTGAAAAAGCTTCTGAGTCCGATATTGCTAAGGTTAACGAATCTGTCAAGCCTTCTGATCCTGTAATTGCTTCTGAAGAAAAGGACGATGAAGAAGCAGAAAATGAGGATAAAGATGATGACGACGATAAAGACGACTCTGATTATGAAGATTAGAATAATGCTGATGATGATGATGATCAGGGAGGAGTTGGTCTGAGAATTAATGAAGCAAAAGTCTCTGATGACTTTGATTTTTCTTCTCTGATGGCTGATGAATCAAACAAGATGAATGATCAAATTGAGGGGGAGTCAGGGCAAACAGGGCCAACGGAAGATATTGATATGACTGATGTTGATAGGTCTGCAAATCCTGTTGATGCCGTGCCAACATAGCCTTTGATTTTGATGCTTGAACACAACATAGAGGAAGGCGAGTACGTGGACAATTATACTAAGGAAGATTTGGCGAAATTGATCGAAGTTGATGCTGAATCACTTGATTTTGATTTTAAGGAGCAAGTGATGAATGTGAATACTTTTGAGCCAAATGATTAAGTACATACGAAGGTTTGAAGCTGATGAGTATAACTGGGTGATAGTAGAGGATTGGTCTTCAGATGATGAAAGTAATGAAACTGTGAAATACATCGGTCCTAACACTGATAGTTTTCCTACATTTGAGGAGATGTACAAGCAACTTGATGAAGATATGTTGAAGGAAAAGATCGAAGAATCTATTCGAGAAGGCAAAGTTCCGAAACCAATGACGAAGGAGGAAATAGCTCAAGCTAAGAAATCCTGGTTTAAAGAAATGCCACGTGAACGTAAGTTTTGACGTCCTCTAGCATTCTTTACCAGAGATAAAGATGTGTCATTAGGAGATATCCTAAGTTGGGGGTGGTTTAAAGAGCTGAATGTGTATGCAATCAAAAGGGAATTTGGAGTGCAATACTTCAAATATCTGGCTGATTTCAAGACTCTACGATACTGGGATGTGGAGGAGCTTGTTCAAACTGTGAATGTCACATATCATATGAAGTATATTGATCAGTTACTATGGAAGATGATCAAGTTTGAAGCGACAAAAGGATTTAGATATTGGAAGCCATTTATTCCAGGCCGTCGCATCAAAACAAACAAAAAGACAGGAGAAAAGGATATAACGTTGATTATGAAATGACCGAGAGCGATGAGGAACATGCCTTTGATGCTGATTGAACAGAGTTCTATCCAGTGTTTAAGTGGTGGCAGATAGATCCAACTACTTGTGAAGCTATGATTGTATTGAGATTTGAAGAACATCTGGATATTACGAAGGAAAGGGTTGAGATTTTGGGATTTCAAGACATGAGGGGGCTATGGAGAACAATCAGGATACTAGACCTGATGTGGCTAGTTAATTGTTCGAGAGAAGATATAAAGTGCCTGTTCTATAGCAAGATTGTATTTGAAGAACGAGAAAAGGTACAAGCTATGCAGTATCAAAAGGTCGTTAATGTTTGCTATGCTCGAGAAGTTAACTCCAGGAGAATGTGGGAAACAAACTGGAGAGAGCTAGAATGAGTTGAGTTTATAAAGGAAGAAAAGCATGTTGAGGCGATACACGAGAAAGGTAGGGCGGCAAGGCTTAGAAGGTTTCAGTACATGAACAAAGTGCCTCCTACAGATCAGACGCCAGATCTGAAACAAGAACGACGAAAGAAGCCATTCAAGAACTTCTTCGGACATGTTCGTTAAAGTTTTATTTTGAAGACAAAGTTTTGAAGACTAATACAAGACGAAGACGATATCCAAGGGGGAGTCTGTTGGTGCAGAATGTCTATGTCTTAGTCTTATATCGAGTCTGTATAGATTAGAGTTGAATAGGCTAGCAAAACAAAGTATTTATATGTTAAAGGGCCAAGTTCGCTTGTGATATACATGGAATGTCAAGTTCGGCCGAACTTGCTTAGGCAAGTTCGCCCGAACTCACCTCCTCCACTAGCGAACTTCTACCCCTATATATAGCTAGCTTGTCATTCTCATTTGTAACTTTGGCATCTTAGAGGTGAAGCTCTGTCAATTTGGAAACCTGGTGTTATATCAATAAAATTGACGTTTAATTGATTAATTCTTGTCTATTGGTAATCATGTTGTAATATTTCCGCTATTATGGACATTAGATATCAAATCTATGTTCCTCTGCATTGAGGATCGGTCCTACAGAAGGAATCAAAGCAAGGTTGGGAACAACGCGAAGAGGAGGGGTTGATGAGTTGCCAAGTATCCTCTGGGCTCATCGAACTATGCCAAAAACTAGTACAGACGAAACACCTTTTAGTCTCGTTTATGTAACTAAGGCGGTAATTCCAGCTAAAATTGGCCTCCCGTCGCCGTGCATGCTCGCAATGGAAACTCAAAACAATGAAGAAGCACACAAGCTCGATTTAGACCTCCAATGCCGCCATTAACGAGGCCAAGTACAAGTCTAAGTTAGAAAAGTATTATAACGCGCGAGTACGCATATGCACCTTCCTCCCAGGAAATTTTTTTAAGAGATAATGAATCTTCAAACGCGGAACTTCCAGGCAAGCTGGTGCCCAAGTGGGAGGGCCCATATGTGATCCATGAAGTCCTGGGTAAAGATGCATATACCCTCAAAAGGTTGGATGGAACCAGTATCCCCAGAACTTGGAATGCGCAACAACTGTGACGTTGCTATATGTAATCTTAGCATCTTTATACGCACCGGCCTTGCGCCTTGTCAGTTTTGGTGCAAAAGATCGCTACTTACAAATCTCACTATCTTTAGTTTATATAATCTTAGCGACTTTGTAATACACGACCTTGCGCCTTATTATCTTTGTTACATTGCGATGTTTTTTATTTTATGCTTGTTACAAATGCGCGAAACCACATTGGGTATACACAAAAACATTTTGGTATAATACAAGTCTCATGAACCTTATTTACTTCCACGATTAACGGCGTATCATGGCGCACATGCGGGGATGTAACATGTTCATACTTGAGCTTCATACCAACTTTATTTGTGTTACCATAACAAAGTTGTTTAACTCACACAAATATTGTAACTAAGTCGCATAAACACCTATAACTTTAGCATCATTATATGATAAAAAAGTTAAACAATCACAAAAACATCACTATTACAAACAAAAGATAGTACAATACAAACATTGATGTCTCGCATCATCTACCTACAGTCTATTACACCTGATAATCTAGCACACTTCGATCTACAATCAAAAAGCAATATACGCAGCAGGAATTCCTACAAGCTATTCCTCTACCCCCTTTTCACCTTCATCATCAGCTGTGTCATCATGAATGATATCTTTTAGACGACCAACAAAATCATCATGCTGCAAAGCTACATCCACCGAATCCATCACAGGTAACTGTAAATGGTCATACTCTTCCTTCGCCTTAGCAAAGGTGGCGATGGTATTCACCCTTGCATAGCAAAATGACTGGTGTCCCAGTTTACTTCTAAAGCACTCGTGACATGATGAGCACATTCTGTATAGCCTTGAGCATAACCATCATGGCGCGCTATGACAATCAGCTTGGCCACTGCGTTGTCCAACTCTACCGAGTTTAAAATGGAATTTGCAATCTGTTCAAAAACATTTATAGTTAATGACCAAATCATAGTGGGTATACAGGCGAATAATAAGATAAAAGACTTACATTCACAATCCCATGTTGTTGCATCACAGAAACCCTAAATTTCATACAGTCTGATCCTTGTAGGAACTACCCGTAATAACGAACTTGCAAAATGGCGTGTTGTTCATTAATGGCTCCACAAGACTCCCCGCGGTCGCACGAGCCGCCTCGGATTCCTCAAGCTTGTTCTCAGCTACCTCAGCACGTTTCTTATCTGCACCAATTTCCAGCTCATAGAGTTCAAGTTTCTCTTGATTCTCTAGGTGGCGGCGTAGAATCTCAGCCTTTTCAACATTCGTAGCTTTGAGGTCCTTCTTCGTTACTTCAAGCGCAGCCTTGGTTTCCTCCTTGTCAAACATCAGTGATGTAAGTTCTGCAATATCCTTATTTCTTAAAATTAGAGTGGCTGAAGTTTCTACCTCTTTTTGTTCACTGCGCTCTCGGTGCGATTTGGCCTCGTCCGCCGTCGCAACTGCCTCCCGTCTTCTCCTTACTCAACCGCTCAATTTCCGCTTTCAAATTGACCGCCTCATTTTAGAGAGTTATCTTTCATTATTATCTCTCTCACAAGCCTCTTTCCACAACTTGCGTTCCTCCACAAGTGTGCCAACTTCAGCCTCTGCTTTATTCTTCCAACCCATCACAAACCACTCCTCGGTCTTTTGTAAATCTTCAAATTTAGCCTTTACAGCTTCAAATTCTTTTCTTTGCATGGACATCTGCGCCTGCTCAGCAACATCTCCTTCTTTGAAGCTATAAACATTGAAGCTATAAACGTATCACGCTACCTATGCATGTTACGCCATTAGCGGATTATTTTGTGAGTGTTGGAAGTAGAACTGGCCGCCAGCTGCAAGTAGGTGTGATAGGTTTGTTCACAACTCTGTTCACATCGCGCCTTCACTTCCGCTGGCGGAAAATGACCCTTAAACCACTCACGACATACCTGCCAATGGCTAAATTTGTCGCCTTGCTTTAATTTCCAGACTAGCACATGTATGTCAGCAACGCGTTTTTCTGGGGAGGATCGGTAGTAACAGTCACCCGGTGTTGCATCAGGGCGAATGGGTGATTCTTCCTCAGCATCTTGAACTTCAAATTCAGGGGTTTCTCCATGCTTCCCTGCTTGTTTCTCAGTTTCCCCAGCACTAGGTTCTTCATCAGTGTGAGCAGGGGCAATATCTTTAGGCTGCTCGCCAGCAGCAACATTGCTTGTTTTTTCCTCTCGGGTGGTGGTGGTCATCACAACTTCAGGAGAGATTGGTCTGGTAAAATCAACATCAATCGTCTCCACCTCAACTCCAGTTTTTTCTTCGTCTCCATGCGAATCAACCTGGCTGATCACTAGTGGAGGTGATGGGGCGCGTGCAATATGTAAGGAGGACTGCAAACCTTCTGCAATATTAATCGGCGCACCCATTTTCTCTGAAAAATCAACAAAACATTAATGTCTACTTATTTGAAAAACAATGCAAGAAGCTTACAAGGAGAGAACTTTGTGGCAAGAGCATCAAGGTTCCCTTTCTTCGCAATCTTCTTCCGGATGGCCTTCTTGGCAGGCTGTGTACCAGTGTTACCTCTAGGAAGTTTTTTTTTCTTGGATTTCTCTCTCACCAAATGCTCAGGACTGGATTCTAGGTAAATCGGGTCGTTCGGATTCGGCACAGGGATATCCGCATCTCCTTGTGGTTCTGCCTTAGGTTTCTTCAAACCTATAGGCGCAAGTCCTTCCAAAGAATCAGACACCACTACATAATCACACCAAAGATCAGTCACGAAGCGCGTACCTTTCTTCGGTTCTGCTTTCGGGGCCTTTGGTTTCTTGACAGATCCGGCAAGAGGTCTTGTGCACTTTTTCTTCTTTGAATCTGGGCCTATGCCCAAGTTTACTAAGTCACCTGATCAGGAGGCGTAGTGTTAACAAATGGCGGTAACACAATAAAACCTAGGCGAAGTATCTCTTAGCTACTTACCGACACCTGGCGCAGGTTGCGCTTAAAGATCTTCATCCTTAGGAAGTTTAAAATTTTCTAAGATCTGCTAATACCAAGTAGGTTCCTCGGGGGATCTAAAAGAACGTTGGTCAATTTTCCATTATCTCTCTTGTATGAAACCACATATAAAAACACTCCTGAAAAAGCACACGCATTAGCAAAAAGCTTAATAAACCATGCAACGGTTACATAAAGTAAGTAATAAAACTTACTGTTATCTCCTTCCATATATACGGGCTTATCACGACGGTCCGCTTCCACCGCAAACTCATTCCAGCAGCAACAAGGCCCTTTCTGGAAGTTGGATTGAAGGGGTATGATCCCAAAAACCTTGCGCCAAGCAAGGGAACCATACCCACTATTAACTGCCAAGGAAACCTTGCGCAGACATTTGAACCAAAGAAAGAACTTAACAAACTCTGCGCTAAATAACAAAGAAGGGAAAAGATCACTTAGCTACCTAGCGCCGGCGCGCATAAGGAAGATAGTTAATCTTGAGAATTCCCTGTCATTGTCGGTTCCCAGAAACCCTACGCAGACCACAACACAACAGAGGAAGTTTACAATTCTCTGCGCCAGGCATCTAAAAGGGAAAAGGATCATTTAACTACCTTGCGCCGCTCGTGCAAGGAAACAGTTAACCTTGAAAGACTTTTCCTTAGCAAAGAACTTATGTCTACAAGATATGGTGCAGAGGCAAAAGGAATCTTTTCTGTTGTAACAGAATGCACACGTGGCAGCAGGCCATAGAGAGCTACAGCTGTGAAACGTCTAGAAGCATTTAATGTCCGATCGTGCAAGGGCACCTTTCAGTTACAACCAAATGCCACGTGGTAGCATCTTGGATAATCAAGAAGATCACGGTGATGACATGGTCACCTCAAAAAAGCATAGCGATCTCACGACGACACATGTCATCTCCCTAGCTATGGATGACGAACCAATCCATGTGCACTAACAGTAACTTTAACACTTAACGGAATGGCAAAGATTCCATTAACTTTTCATCTCTCCTTTTGGCGCCCAAATCTGGCTATAAATAGGTAACTTCGGTTTCAAGGAAAGGCATTCACTCTCACTTACTCTCTCTCTTACTTCACTTAAACTATTTTTCCAAGCGCCGATACTTATTCTCATGCCGGAGGGTGGTCACGGAGAGTATCCCCATTCTCCCCGTGATGAGGCTAACGGCGCTCTGTTTTGTAGGTATCGTCGGAAGATAGTTGCGATCACCACAACCAAACTAAACGAAGGATTAACCAATTTTATGCAGAAACCAAACCCTAGACCTAACCAGATTCTGGCCAGTTAGGTCTACGTTTCTTCATTGGCGCCCACCGATTTTCTATTCTATTCTTATCTTTCGTTTCGTTTCACTTAGATCTACAGCATCATGGCTGATGGATCATCGTTTCCAGGTCCTCGATCGGAGATCCGTCACGTCGTTGGCGGTCCTCAGGTCGACAGACAGATTGTTGAAGACTCGTCTGGTGAAGCTGATGTTCCGTATGATCCAGATCATGCGAGCATTCCAGTAACGCTGACAGCTCCTCATGTTGATGTCGCGTCAATTTTACCACCTGGAGAGACTCCGTTGTCATGGTTAATCAAATATCAAACTGCTTTAAATGCTATGTATGCTTAACTATGTGCTCAGACCAGAACTCCATCTTTTCAAGCTCCGGTTAATGCTCCTCAGGTCCGTGCTTCGCCAGCACCTCGAGTGTTGAGTTATGATACTCAGAACCATGCTCGTATGCCTTCGCATGTGTCTGTAGATGGAACCGAGATGTACTCTAAAACCAGGAATGATTCTGTTCATTCTGGTAATCGAAAGCAAGAAGAAAATGCTCAACGTCGCACATCTGTTCACTCACGTTTGGGCCCGCGACTATCACAGAAGCGGGACACCCAGCATGATGAATATGATAAGACTTATCATGAAGGAGATAGTGTAAGTGTTTTTAATCGTTTGTCTATGGATCATGTCAGTTACAAGCCTAAAATACGTGCAACATACAATCCTGAGGCGGAGCATGATTACAATCTGGTATATCGACCCGCTGAAGCAGCTGAACAATCGAAGTTCATAAGAGAAATAGCGTTGGCTCCGCTAGAACAAGCAAAGTTACCGTCTAATGTAGGGAAATTTAACGGTTTAACTGATCCTGATGATCACATGTGCCTCTTCACTGGCGCAGGGCTAATTGGAGGATGGACATTACCAATATGGTGCCATCTTTTCGTACAAACTCTTACGGGCGCCGCGCGCCTTTGGTTTGATAATTTTCCCACAGGTAAACTTTCCACTTGGAACGATCTTAAGGAAAAATTCCTTACGCATTTTAGTCAGCAAAGGCGATACATCAGAGATTCCTCAGATGTGATGAACATCTGGCAGAAGGACGATGAAAGCCTTGAGGATTTTATCACTCGTTATAACAAAGAAGTGTTAGAAATTGGAGATGTCCATGAGGATCTTATCCGCGCACAGTTCAAGTACGCGGTGAGATGTAATGCAATGATAAAAGTACTATCTGGGACAACTGGCATTCCAAAGAGCTGGGATAAGCTAATGGCAGCAGCCAAAGTTTATGCGCATACTGAGCGAATTCTAAATTCTAACAGACCTCCGCTACCTCAGAATCGTCCTCAGGATCTGAGTAGGGGTGGCCGAAAGTTCAAAAAAGGATGGAAGGACTCCAACCAAAGCTCGTATTCCCCGTACTCGCTAGTAGATGCTCGCGCAACGATTAATAAGATTACCACCAGAAAGCAATCAAATAGGAGAATCGTGATCGACAATGGATGCCTCTAATGAAATCTCCAGCAGAAGTCTTGAGCACAGAGAATTATCAATTTAAGCAACCTCAGCCCATGAAGAACAAGAAGGGTCAAGACCTAAATATTTTTTTGACTTTCAAAAAGATACTGGGCACACAACTGACAACTGCATCAGTTTGTGCACAGAGATTGAAAAGCCATTGAAAAGCGGTAAACTGACACACTTGGTACAATCAGTATGAAAAGTGGTTAGACAATTCACACGTGGGGATGAGGGTCCAAGCAACAAAAAGATGAAACAAGTTACTATGATTCAAGGAGGATTGTCACGCAAGCGCAACCTCCAATGTTTTCGAGATAACAAATGGTGCGAACAACAAGTGATTTTTCCTATTGTTCCTGGCGGACCTCAGGAAGAAAGACCAGTCATAATCACAGGTATTTTTGGTCATTACCAGACTGACTATATGTTCATAGATCTGGGAAGTTCCATGGACATCATATATGAGCAATGTTTCAAACAGTTAGATCCGAGGATAAGGCACACCTGGAACCAGTTGACTTTCTGTTAACTGGATTCTCCAATGAGGTTGTCTATCCCCTCGGAGAGATAGTTTTCCCTGTAACTCTTTCTGATGGCAAACACTCGCGAACCATTCAAGTAAACTTTATGGTGATGCTGGCAACTTCTCGTCATGATGTTTTATTAGGGCGTCGTGCGCAATGTGATTTCAGCATGATCACGTCTGCGCCACACGCTGCTTGTGGTTTCCCAACGCCAACAGGCGTAGCTATCATGTTTGTGCGAAAGGAAATTATGTCTATCAAAGAACCAGTTGTTAAGGCTGCTAAACCTATATCGCAGAATGAACCTGACAAATGGGTTCTAAATAACAAATATCCAGAGCAACCAATTATCCTTGGTCCTGCGATATCCATAACAATCCGTGCAAAGCTCAAATCATTTTTCGTAATATGGATATTTTCTCCTGGACATCAGCAGACATGTTAGGGGCCCCGCGCGACATTGCTGAGCATTGTTTAAATGTCTTCCCATCAGCAGAACCAGTGGTTCAGAAAAAGCGCAGCCTAGGTACTGAAAAAACTGAAGCTATGAATGAGCAAGTTGCGGAGTTACTAAAAGCTGGCATTTTACGAGAAGTCAAATACCAAACTTGGGTGGCGAACCCCCTTATGGTCAAAAAGCATAACGACAGTTGGCGCATGTGCGTCGATTTTAAAGATTTGAACAAGGCATGTCCCAAAGCTTGTTACTCTCTTCCGGAGATTGCTAAGAAAGTTGATTCTTTGGCATCATTTCGTTGGAAGTGCTTTCTCGATTGTTACAAAGGATACCATCAAGTGCTAATGAAACAAGAGGATGAAGACAAAACGCCCTTCCGCACGGAGAAAGGTATTTTCTGTTACACAAAAATGCCTTTCGGACTCCGCAATGCGGGAGCCACTTATCAACGGCTTATGGATTCAGTGTTTAGTGATGACATTGGAATAACCGTTGAAGTGTATATTGACGATCTAGTTATCATGAGTCATACGGAAGAACTGATGGAAAATATTCAGAAGATTTTTGATTCACTGCGAAAAGTTAATTTGGAATTAAACCCAAGCAAGTGTTCTTTTGGCATGGAAGAAGGCAAGTTCCTCGGATTCATCGTCACAAAGGATGGGTTTAAAGTCAATCCAGAAAAAGTTGAAGCGATTCAAAGTATGACATCTCCAGCAAGTATGACGAAGATGCAGAGATTGGCGGGGCGATTAGCTGCCCTCAATCGTTTCCTCGCGAATCACGCAGCGAAATCTTATCCTTTCATCCGTACTTTGCGCAACTGCGTAAAGAAAGATAAATTTCAATGGACGCCAGAGGCGGAGAAAGCTTTTCGAGATATGAAAGATTGTTTGATTCAATTACCAACTTTGACAGCCCCGCACAACAAAGAACCTCTGATCCTCTATCTTGATGCATCCGAATTAGCAGTAGGAGCAGTTTTACTTGTTGAAAGAGAAGGTGTTCAAACACCTATTTATTACATTAGCAAGATGTTGAATGACCCAGAGTCTCGGTACTCAATGATGGAAAAGTTGGTACTTGCGCTAGTTCATGCTTCGCGCAGGCTTCGTAGGTATTTTTCAGGGCACGTCATAAATGTCTTAACAAATTACCACCTTCGTCAGATTCTTTCTAAACCAGACATCTCAGGACGATTAGCCAAATGGGCTATCGAACTAGGCGGTCACAATATCGTCTACAAGCCAAGGCCAACAATTAAAGGGCAAATCCTCGCCGATTTCGTAGCTGAAGTTCCAGCTGAAAAAGTGCAAGAATGCAAAGAGATCCAAAATCCGGTTCCTATTACGGATGACAGAGAATGGTTGTTGCATACGGATGGCGCATCTAATAGTGATGGGGCCGAGCAGGTCTCCAACTAGTTAATCTAGATAATCAAGAGTTCACTTACGCCATACATCTGGATTCAAGAGCACAAATAATGAGGCAGAGTATGAAGCGTTTCTAGCAGGCTTACGCCTCGCTATAAAAATGGGCGCTGCAAATTTAATTGCACATGTTGATTCTCGCTTCGTCACGGAACAAATTAATGGCACTTATGATGCAAGGGGTGATATTATGGCATTGTACTTGCAAACAAGCCAACTCGTTAATCAGTCAATTTCGACAGTTTAAAGTTGTACACGTCAACAGGAGTGACAACAAGCACACTGATGCATTAAGTAAACATGCAGCCACGAATTTTCAGCATTTAGCAAAAGAGGTCAGGATTGTAGTTTTAAAAAATCCATCTGTTCCGCTAAAGCAAGTTAGCATGGTTGAAATGGGGAGTCCATCTTGGATGTCTCTGATTATCCTATTTTTACAACATGGCCAACTTCCTGACAACAAGGCGCAGGCGCGAAAGATCCGATGCAAAGCTTTAAACTACGAAATGGCGGATGGTATTTTGTATCGTAAATCGTACATGGGTCCTTTATTGAGATGTGTCGATAAGTATGATGCGCAATACTTGATTACAGAAATCCATGAAGGATTGTGTGGCATCCACGCAGGACCGCGCATGGTTGTCGCTAAAGTAATGGGCGCATGGTACTACTGGCCTGGGATGTACGTGGACGCCGTCGACACTTTGCGCAAATGCATGTCTTGCCAAAGACATGCAATAAAAACATTGCGCCTGAAAAATCCACTTGTCCCAGTAACATCGGCATGGCCTTTCCAACAGTGGGCTATCGACCTCGTAGGTCCTTTTCCTGATGCGCCTGGCGCAGTAAAGTTCATCGTTGTTGTCGTTAATTACTTCACAAAGTGGGTCAAAGCAAAACCATTGGCTTCGACAACAGCTATGGTAATGCAATGCGCATCGTCACACACAATGGCCCTAATCTAGCATCTGAAGATCTGCAATATTTATGGTTCTCGCAATATTTAACGTTCTCAATACAAATTAGTCCTATATATATATATATATATATATATATATATATATATATATATATATATATATATATATATATATATATATATAACAACCCCCTTGATTGTGAACACTAGTGAACTAATCATAACCCTTGATTATCAATACACAAGTGTAAATCAATGGCCAAGATTTGTTCACTTAGTTCACAAATACACTAATGTGCACTCTAGAACCCTATCATATATATATATATATATATATATATATATTATGATTAGGATCGTGTGAAACAGATTATGCAAATTGGAAAAGTTAAGAAGTATTTTGGACCACACATTTTCCACAAACTTTTCGTAATATATACATATGTATAGTTTAAAATTGACCATATACATATGTGTATAATTCATGATTAGACAATGTACATATCTGTATTTAGTCAATTTTAAACTATACATATGTGTATTATGAAAAGTTTAGGTAAATGTGTGACCTAGAATACTTCTCAAGTTTCTCAAACAGGGTGGACTTTTCTTAGGATCCCTACCATATATATATCCATACATACATACATTTACATGGACGCGTTTTGTTTGCTGCGTGTTCATTGTATGTGAATGTAAGTATACGTATATACGAATGATGAGCAAAACGTTCGTATCAACGAACGAGTTTTTGGTAAAAAGATATTATTTTCGATGATTTATCGAACATGGAATATATATTTATTACTTGAAACATAAGTATATATATTTTGTTCTTGATCGACCTACCAATTTTTGTGGAACGTCGTTTCACAAGAGAAATATTATACTTTTGCATAAAATATATATTTATTAAACAAATCATTTGTGTGTCGACACGGGTTCATACAAGCGACTAGGCCCCGGGAGTTGTACAAGTATGTGTATTTATATGTATATATGTGGTACTATATACATATGATCATTGAGATAATCACCCATCAACCACGTCGTAACATACAAATGTTTTTAATAAAAGGTTAGCATCTCATGTCTTAGCAAGTTGGAGAAAGACTTGTGGGGTAGATATACATATAGACCTTTGTGTCTTACTTGTTTAGGACACTTGTAGGTCGGGATTATTTATATTACAGAAATTGATTTCCTAGAGGTGCACAAAATGTAAATTTGTGAATTTCATGGCCCCTCTTTTAAACGTTTTTACTTTTTAAAAACTAGGGGGAGATACATGTTTGTTCATTTGGTATGATAGTAGAGAATGGAATCATAAAATCCGGTACGTGTGCACATGTTTATTCCAGTTATTCTAATTCACCGAGTTCGGGAAGCCTTTGTGGTACCCAGTTGAGCTCGGCTATCCCTTGTGGTTTTATTCCAGATCAAGTCCACTTTATTAACTATCCAGTATAGTTGATCAGATTTCATTAATACTATGCATACTAGTTTTATTAAATGTTTTTAAATATTAATTTGCGTTACAAAAACCCGTGAACTCACAGTAAATATGTTGACATTTTTCTAAACATGTATTTCAGGAAAGTAAGCAGCGTCACGTGACATAATGGTCAAGGATAAGATGCACACGACGATACCATTTTGTGGGTTTGACTTGTATATTCTGCTCTCGTGTGGGATATAGATAGCCTATATTTAGAAACATTATCTTTTTTCAAAGTGTTTAAAAACACGTTTTTTATTTTGGGGAAGTGTATGTCAATCTAAAATACTTGGTTTTGTAAACATTGATGTACGCTTGGTATAGTTGAATTAATTTCTTCATGAAGACGTTTGCAAATCGGATGCTTGAAACCCTTTAGTGGTCGCATATCGCGTTTCTGCCTTGGGCATGATGTGACAAGTTGGAGGTGGTAACAGTGAAGGTGGCCATGAAAGGTGTAAACGTGGAGGTGGGGGGTCAACCACAGGGTGTAAAGGTGCGGTTTACTCTAATTATTTTTATTATCAAGGGAAAAACGACTTTTTACACAAAGAGTGGTGAACATTGAAGGATTTTGGAAACATCAGGATGTAAAGTAGATTGATTTTTAAAATAAGGTAGGATGTAAAGTTGATTGATTTTTAAAATAAAGTGTAAACTTGATCCCGCCTATAAACCACAAGGTGTAAAATTACGGATTACTTTTTTTAAAGGGACGCTCGCCCTCCCAGAGACAAACATTGGTCCGCCCCTGACTCGGCCTATATGCATCAAGAAACTTTAAGAACACAAATCTCTAACATTAAAACTGTTTTGGTAGAAAGGAATATACGTTTCAGAGTTTTTGCCTTTTAGATATTTTTTTATGATAAATTTGACTTTGACCAACGAAATGTAGTAAAACTAGCCAACTTTAAAAATGAGAACGACAGATGGTCAGATGTCTTTGTAAAACAAAACCAACAACCATATGACTACCATTTACGCGGAGTCCTGCATCTATACTGTAACGCTCCGTATTTTCGCATTTATTTATTTATTTATTTATCAAGTTAATAAAAAAGAAGAAATACAAAAGAAAATAAAATAAAATAAAATAAAAAATAAGCCCATGACATTAGGTCCAAATAAAACAAAAAAAATATATTAATGGATCAATTTTCAATTTTCCATAATTATTTCACCACCTTAAACCCTAATCCATCACCTATAAATACCACGCTCATTCCACAACTTTTCTTTGTCATTTCTCAAAGAATTCTTCTCATCTCTTGAAAGTGAGTTCCTTCTCCTTTCACCTTCTTCTCTTCTTCTTGTTTTTTTTGTTTTGTTTTTTTTCTTTCTTTGTGTTTTCATACTTCCCCATTTTGGAGAAATCCTTATGGAATGTCCCCATTGTTTGCCATGACAAACAAAGATGGTGCATCACTAAAATAAAGACCAATCTTGGGTTTTCTTTTACATTTATGTTCTAACTTCAAATCCTTATACTTACACCTTGTTCATCCTTGTTAGGATAAATTATGCTTCAACCGCTCAAGACGATCATCTCACGTTTGTGGAAACCACATGCAAACAGTGAGTATACATGACCCCTTTTGCTTTTATCACTTTTGGGTGCAACATGTATTCCATATTAAATCACGACACTTGAAACTTTATTATGCACGATCTATCCACTTTTAAACATGGAATGATGTGATGCTTGTGAAACTTGATGCTACGTAAACTTTTCGTGTCCATGTGCTCATTAACTTGTTACAAGCCTACCTTAACAATTATGGTACTATGCATATGCTATAGGAGTAATGCACCGCCCTTGAGACTTGGGGTATTGTTAAGTTAAACATATTAACCTCTAGTTAGACTTTGGGAAAAGGCACTTTGCGTTGGAAACCTGGGTTGAACACACAGTTTACATCGTTTCAGCATATTAGTTAAACTTGCTTATTGTTACATGTTTTGGGTATGATTTAAACATTTTTAAACGTATATACTATGTATCTAACTTGTATGCTCGCCAACATTTTTGTTGATATATTTTAATACATGTTGCAGGTTGATAGTCATGACGAAGTTAAGAAACAAGTTAGGATGGACTTTAGAAATACATTTTAAATAAACATTTGTTATGTTTTGTTTCATTTCATTTGAGACATTATATTTGAATTCTTAGTCATTTTATGAAATTGGATTTAATATATATTGTCACTCTAGTGTTATGATGCTATGAACGATTTGTTCGTCTTATCCCGATGTTTCCGCAATCAGTTGGGGTGTGACATATACCTTACCCTTTAGGCCTTTAAGGTGTTTTTATACTTATTTTAGATATTTAACAGTTTAGAACCGGATTTAATCTATATCAGCGCAAAACATTAGAAAGATATTATTATATATAATAAAGAAAGTTTTTAGCTACAGTAATTCTAAAATTATATATGTTAACTCACAATCTATCTATAGACTTTCATGCGTCTTTTAATCTTTTTGTCTTTTCAAATTTCATCATTAGCCATGTATATTGCTTTCATCAATCCCAAGAATTTTTTTAAAGGCACATGAAAAGATTAGATAGAAATAAATATTTTTTAAAGACACATGAAAAGATTAGAAAAAAATGAAGGATAACCCATAATTTTTAGCAAATAGCATAAACATATTTTTCTTTAAAATCAACAAAAACGAAAATTACTAAACTAATATATTTTGAATCAAATAAAAATTAAAATTAAAATTATGATGAAAAGCATAGGAAGTATTCATATGATATGTTTCAAAAGAAAAAAAAAACATATAATTATAAAAAGACGTCTTCCTCGCTTCACCTCTAGCTCCCTCTTGATTTAATTTTTTCACTAGACCAAAAAATATCGGTGCAGGTATTGGTGCTATCAGAAAATTTACCCACTTGCGTTTTTATAGTTTTAAATTGATAATAACATGTGTCGACATCCTTTTAGGTCTATCGTACGACTTTTTCTTTTGAATTTTAATTCAGATGTTATACCAAGTATTGGTACCGTAGCGATCCCATAACAAAAAGAACTGATGCATAACGTATTCCCGCTACGTAGCGTGGGAACTTTTACTAATTATTATTATTTTTTTAACAACAAAATATAAAATAATTCCATACCCTCTTATGCAATATCAATATTTCGCGTTATTCTTGCTCGATGAGATCTCCCGCTCCATCGTTGAACAAGCTCACCATATACAAGGTCACCGAGTTGTTCGAATGTGTATCAAATGGTGTTCTAAACAAAGTGTTGATACCAAATTGGTATTGCTTTTTCCAATGTTTAAAAGAAGGTTTAAACCGGCTGGTTGTACATGTTGAAACGTCTGGTAGAACCGTTTAAACCGCACAGTACACCAAATTAAACCGTTTTGAAGCCCAATCCAATACGGTATAAAACTGAATTTAAAAACATTGGCTTTTTGAGCTAAATCGGGATACCGCGTCTCATCATATTTATGGATACCTAAAGAAGTAAATAGCCAATTTCTTTGGAGACCTGATTTTTTTGTAAATATTTTTTTTTTGCCTTTTCGATGCTAAAACCTGCATTAATGACTTATATAAGATATGCGTTATGACTTCTAGACTCAGTTTCTTTTTTATAAATCTTTTTATATATAGAAACTTAGTAAAATAACAAAATAATTGTGTTTTAATTTAAAAACGTTATTCTATGTAATTTTCTACACTGTTTTTATTTATTTGATACAATACTTAGTATTATATAACTATTTTACTTACGAAGTATTTATTTATTTCCAAAAAACTGATAAAAAATATAAATAATTTGGTTTGTTATAAAATATTATTTGATTCTCACCATCATATATAAAAGCAACTTGATTATCACCATCATATATAAAGGCAATGGAGAATGTGGAAATGTAAAGGGTAAGTAAGAATGCTATTAGGGTTGGAGTGAATATATGCGTTTTGAGAGGCGTTTGTGAGTTAAGTCATTCCACTCGCTCTTGCATGATACCTGATCGTATAGTCTTGAGGTGTAAGTCTAGAAGGTCAATACATATGGAAATCTAGTCAACCAACCAATAAGATACAACGAAAGAAAGCATGAAAACGGGTAGTAGCATGTGCTTCACATTCTTCCTTAAACTAAATGTTTATATATCAATTTCAACACACTGACTAAGTGATTCAAAACATCATTGAACAACAAATATGGATAAACATATGTTCTTGTTTCTCATCACTCTCCTCTTTTGTTCAATATCTCATGCATCAAATCATACTTCATGCCCCATAGATTTTCACTATGTCAACACCTTCACCTTCCCATGGGACCCTTCGGAATGCTCCTCCACAAAAACCACCGAAAACTGCTGCTCCTCTCTTCGGAGCCTCTTCGGCATTGGCCTTTCCAAATACCTCCAACAAAACAAAACTTTCTATTTTCCCAACTCACAAACCTCCACTTCTTGTATCTCCGATTTCCAGTCCCACCTTTCCTTACTCTCCGAAGTCCGGCAAAACTTCTCCAGCGGCCTCACCTCCATGGACGAGTTTGTCGCGAGCCCGAAAAGTTGTGCGGGGATGTTGACGGTGTCCGATTGGGTCGAGAAGGTCAGTCCTACCCCCGTTCTGAAGTCCTCATGTAATGGAGATGTCAGTGATATCTGAAGTGCAGATTGATAGAGAGTGTTAGTAGATGTTGTGGCATGACTGTAAGCTTCAGTGAGTTAGTTAGAGTTGGTTACAACCAACTGATTACTTGTATATATATATCATGATGTAGTAGAGTAACAATTAAGCTAATACAATACAACTTGATCTCTGCTTCCTACTGTTTCATGGTATCAGAGCATATGCTCTAGATCCTTCTTCCTCCATTCTTTCCGGTGATCTTCTCCGGTGAGATCATCCGGCGACTCCGATCTTCTTTTCTCTTTCCGATCTTCTTTTCTCTTTCATCTTCTTCGATCTTCTTTCTTTCAATCTTCGATTATCTTAATCTGTCATATACAGATTCAAAATCATGACAACTTCATCCACTTCTTCAACAAATAATTCAGAAATCAATACGAACTCCAATTCATTCACTAATCTACCAAATCTCACCAATTTCTCACCTCTAAAACTTGATGACACGAATTATCTTAACTGGAGGCATCAAATTCTTACTATACTAAAAACTGTAGGTCTTCTGAAGTATCTAAATCAGAATACTATTGTACCTGCAGAAGGATCTAATGATAGAGAAGCCTGGGACAGAGCTGATGGATATGTGTCAGCATTCATCACTTCAAATCTGTCTAATTCGCATCTGTATATTGCTCGCAACACAACATCCTCATCTGAATTATGGAAAAATATTGAGCAAACGTTCAACCAGCAAGCATTTGCAAAACAAAATCAATTGAGAACAGAATTTCATTTGTTGAAACAAAATTCAAGCTCTATTACTGATTACCTGACCAGAGCCAAGGACATCTCGGATTGTTTAGCAGCTATTGGAGATACAATCACTGATCCAGCTCTTGTTCAACAAATTTTGAACGGTTTGAATGAAAACTTCAAGCTCTTTGTTCTAAATATTGAGAATTCAGATTCTAGACCTTTGTTTCATCAGCTACGAGCAAAATTGTTGACTTTTGAAGCTCGACTTCTTCAAACAACAATTTCTCCTCCTTCGATCTCTGCAATGACTGCTGTACATCATATTCCTCAATCAGATAGATCATCATCACAGATGAATTGTCAAATTTGTTCCAAACCAAATCATGTTGCATCCAATTGTTATTTCAGATATGCGTCTAATGATTCCAATAACAGAGGTGGTGGACGATGGAGAAACACAAACAATCGTGGTGGAAGATCAGGTGGTCGTTTCAGTTCTGGACGCTGGAACACTAATCGCGGTAATGGAAACCCTAATCGATGGTCAGGTAACTCTAATTTCTCAGCCAATGTTGCTGATTTTGGATCTAGGGTTTGTACAAATCAATTTGGGGGGAACTCAACTGCTTATGATTCATGCATATTTGAAGATGGATCTGGTCAGTTTTTTGGTCCTAATGTTGGGCCTAATATTTCATTTGGGCCTCATGTTGATAATGGATCTGGAAAATTTGGATTTGGTAATGTTGAGTCAAATGTTGGGGTTGGTAGCCATGTTGGGCCGTCTGGAATGGCTGGTATTCATGCTGGTGTGTTGGGCCCTAGTCCATTTACTAATCAGGCTGGACCCAACAGTGGACAAGGTAACTCAGAATCCTTTGGGCCGATGCATTTTAATACATGGGCTAATAATGTTGGATTTAGTGCTCCTGTTGGGCCAAGTAGTTCTAGTGGACCGGCTACTAGCGGACGGCTACTAGTGGACCTCATGGTTTTGTTGCAGATTTATCTAGCACTTGTGATCTCATTGATTCTTGGATTCCCGATTCGGGTGCTTCGGCCCATATGTCCGGTGAGTTTTCTCTTGTGTTTGATGCTATTCCATACACCGGCACTGAGCGTTTTATTATTGGTGATGGTACTTCACTTGTTATATCTCACATTGGTTATGCTCATCTTCATTTATCTAGTGATACTATTGTTCTTAGATATGTCTTAGTAGTTCCTGTCCTAGCCAAGAATTTACTATCCATTACTCAGCTTGTTATTGATCATCCACTTACTGTTATATTTTCTCATTTTGGGTTGACTATTCAGAGCCTCACGGGTCAGCTCCTCCACCACACGCGTGGTAGTCCTCATCAGTTATACTCGTTGACTGCTGTGGCAGCTGTTTCTAGAGAGACATGGCACTCTAGAATTAGACATCCTTCTCTAGACTTAGACATCCTTCTGATGGCGTGATGACTCGTTTTTCATTTTTACGTACTTTGAATAAATCTGTTGATTCACATGTACTGATTGTCATGTATCGAAGTCTACACGTTTACCTTTTGATTCTATTGTATCTCATTCTATTGTACCTTTACATGTGATACATTGTGATATTTGGGGTCCTTCCCCTGTTATGTCTCGTGATGGTTATCGATATTTCATTACGTTCATTGATGATTTTAGTAGATTCACGTGGATGTATCCTTTGACTCATCGTTCTCAGGCAGTTGATAGTTTTCGTCATTTCAAACCGCTTGTTGAGAACCTCTTTTCCTGCACCATCAAACACCTTCAGTGTGATGGTGCTCCTGAGTTGATACATGGACAGATGGCTCATTTTCTTTCAGAGAGTGGTATTGCTTATCGCATCTCTTGTCCATACACATCCCAACAAAATGGGGTGGCCGAACGGAAAAACCGTCATTTATCGGAGGTTGCTCGTGCATTACTTTTTCATGCTCATCTACCAAAGAAATTTTGTATGATGCTTATGCTACTGCTGCGTATCTCATAAACCGGTTACCATCGCCGGTTGTTCACTATTCTTCTCCTTTTGAGACTCTCTTTGGATCATCACCTGACTATTCTTTCCTTCATACGTTTGGGTGTTTGTGTTATCCGTTTCTTGGTGATACAAGAATGGATAAACTTTCACCCAAATCTGTTCCGTGTATCTTTGTCGGGTATGCTCCATCTCATCTTGGGTATCTTTGCTATGATCCCCACACATCTCGTACTTATACTTCTCGTCATGTTCGATTTGTTGAGACGATCTTTGAGATTACTGGTATTTCATCATCGTCTTCTACTTCTACTTCTACTCCTGTTGATTCTTGTTATTTTGTTGTTCCTCCTCCTTCTTAGTCTCATTCTTCTTCGTCTACTTCTCCTTCTTCTTCTTCTTCTTCTTCTTCTTCCTCACTACCTACATCACCATCTTCTAGTCATCCTCCACCACCTCCTCCTCCTCCTCCTCCATCTCATCCTACTCATCCCATGGTTACTCGTTCTCGTGATCATACTCGTCAGGCTCGTCAGTTTCCTGATCATGTTGTTTTTCACGCTACTACTGCTCCTACCTCTGAGCTTACTACTTTTCGTCAGGCTCAGCAGTGGTCTATTGGTGGGACGCGATGCGTGTTGAGATGGATGCTTTGTATGCCTACCAAACTTAGCGTCTGGTTCCGGCTCCCACTGATGCCAACATTGTTGGCTGCAAGTGGGTTTACAGGATCAAAAGAAATCCTGATGGTTCTGTTTCTCGGTATAAAGTCCGGCTTGTTGCTAAGGGCTTTCATCAGACTGAGGGTGTTGACTATACTGAGACTTTTAGTCTTGTAGTCAAACCTACTACTATTCGACTAGTTCTTTCAGTCGCCTTTTCTCGAGGATGGTCTATTCGTCAGGTTGATGTCAACAATGCCTTTCTCCACGGTGATCTGTCTGAGAATGTGTACATGGCACAGCCTCAAGGTTTTGTTGACTCATCCAGACCTACTCATGTTTGTCTTCTGCAGAAGGCTTTATATGGCCTGAAGCAGGCACCTAGAGCCTAGTTTTTCAAGCTCTCCTCTGTCTTCTTGCTGATGGTTTCACCCAGTGTGTTTCTGATACGTCTCTTTTTGTTTATCAGAAAGATTCTTTGATATGTTATATCTGGGTATATGTTGATGATATCATTATTACTGGGAGCTCTTCGACTTTTGTTGCTAGTCTGATTGAGCGCTCTTACATTCTCGATTTGCACTCAAAGATCTTGGTCAGCTTTCGTATTTCTTAGGAGTTCAGGCCACTTTTTCTGATGATACATTACATCTATCTCAGCAGCATTATCTACGTGATTTGTTAGAGCGTACTGGACTTGCTGAATGTCGTGCTATTTCTACACCTGTGATTGCTGGTAAACAGCTTTCTCGTCATACGGGTGTTCCACTCTCTGATGCTACTCAGTTTCGTAGCACTGTTGGTGCATTTCAGTATCTTGTCTTGACACGTCCTGAGATAGCTTATGCAGTCAGTAAGGTGTCTCATTTCTTCAGACACCTACTGACCGACATTGGGAGGCGGTTAAGAGGATTCTACGGTATCTTAAAGGTACCATATCTTGTGGATTGAGCATTACCAGATCTTCTAGTATGGATATTCATGCGTATTCTGATGCTGACTGGGCAGGATGCCCTGATGACCGTAGATCCACTACCGGGTATTGTGTGTTTCTTAGAACTAATTTGATTAGTTGGAGTTCCAAGAAACAACACACTGTTGCTAGATAGAGTACAGAGGCCGAGTACCGTGCTCTTGCTCATACAGCTGCTGAGTTGAGATGGATTATGTTTATTTTTACATGAGTTGAGGATTGGTTTGAGTTGTCCACCGACACTTTGGTGTGATAACATTGGTGCTACTTATATTGCTGCAAATCCGGTGTTTCATCAGAGTACAAAGCACCTTGAGATTGATTTGCATTTTATTCGTGATATGGTGTTATCACAGACGCTACAGGTTTGTTATGTGTCTACTACTTCTCAGATTGCGGATGTGTTGACCAAAGAACTCACTGCTAATCGGTTTGAGTTACTTCGGTCCAAGCTTCACGTGGATATTCCCCGTCTCGCTTGAGGGGGCATGATAGAGAGTGTTAGTAGATGTTGTGGCATGACTGTTAGCTTCAGTGAGTTAGTTAGAGTTGGTTACAACCAACGGATTACTTATATATATATCATGATGTAGTAGAGTAACAATTAAGCTAATACAATACATTTGATCTTTGCTTCCTACTGTTTCACAGATCTTGTCTTGATGCAGGAATGGCTGTCAATTCTAGATTAGTTTCTTCTAACCAAAACTCCTCCAGATGTTTCCAGTTCACTCTTCTATATGTTGCCGGAATCATCAACAGTTTTGGACCCGACGATATTCGAACTGCGGAATGCATATTGGCCCAACCATTGTACACTTTCACTCCCGAATCCCAATCCATTTAAAGATTAGAGAAAAACATCATTTTTGCAGTTTCAGGAGCTTTGGTTGGATCCCTCGTCCTTCTGGGCGTCATTTTGATATACATAAGATGTAATTACAAGAGGAAAGAAACTCAATCACATATAAATAATGTAAGAGATGTAGAAGCTCCAGTCCTGCCCAACACCGGTGCAAAACGGTTTCAGATAACCGAGCTTGATGCAGCTACAAAAGGGTTTTCACAACAGAACATAATAGGACGTTCAGGATTATTTACAAAGGAACTCTCTCTGATGGAACTGTTGTTGCTGTCAAGAAGATGAGGAGCTCCGATGCAGAAGCTGATAATGATTTTGTCAATAAGGCTGAGATTACAAGTAAGATCCGGCATAGGAGTCTTTTGTCGTTAAGAGGGTTTTGTGCGACCAACAATCTGATCAATGGGACCGAAAGGTACCTTGTTTATGATTTTATGTCCAATGGTAGTTTATATGGTTATAAGGCGTCAAGCAAGAGATTAAGTTGGCCTCAAAGAAAGTTGATAATTCTTGATGTGGCTAACGGGTTGTCTTATTTGCACAATGGGATTAAACCTGCAGTATTTCATCGCGATATAAAGGCGACAAATATTCTATTGGATTCGAATATGAAGGCCTTTGTTGCGGATTTCGGATCAGCTAAGCAAAGTAGAGATGGGCACTCTCATAGGACTACAAGAATTGGAGGAACCTATGGTTATGTAGCTCCTGAGTACGCTCTTTACGGGCAATTGTCTGAAAAGAGTGATGTATAGAGTTTTGGTATGATAGTTCTTGAGATCATGAGTGGGAAAAGAGTGCTCGAAGAGATGAAAGGAGAGAACTCCGGAATAGTTTTGATTACGGACTGGGCATCAGATTTGGTCAGATCGGGTCGAATCGAAGAGGTTTTTGATAGTTCAATGAGAGATGGAACATTGCCATAAAGTGTGATGGGTAGATTTGTAAGAGTTGGATTACTATGTTCTCATGTGATGGTAGCAATTCGACCTACAATTTCTGAAGCTCTTAAGATGTTGGAAGGTGACATTGATATCCCATGGTTGTCGGACCACCCAGCGCCTCTTGGTCTTGAGTCATCTAGATCAAGTTTCAAACATAGCAACAGTGTGTGGTCGAGTACCCAAGGATCAATGTTCGGTTCCAGTCACAACACATAAATTTGAGACCAAAAGCTACTTATTCCATTTAGAATACTTAAATGTAATATAACTCTTAACTGTTTCCTAGGTCACATGATGTTGGTTCATATGTCTGTTGCCTTCGTCATTACACGAGAACGAGTCTGGAATAAACGAGAGTTTCTGAAGATCGAACAAGAAAAAGTAGATATCCAAGAGGGAGTCTATTGGTGCATAATGTCTATAGAATAGTCTTATATCGTGTATGTATAAAATAGGTGAAATGAGGCGTATTTATGTGTATTTTAGGACAAGTTCACTCGAGGGTGTTGATGAGAAGTCAAGTTCGGGCGAACTTGTATCCATCTCAAGCGAACTCCGTTGTCTATAAATACCCAGCTTGCCCAATTCATTTGTAACTTTGTCAAATCAAAGGCGAAGTCGGATCCGGATCTCCGGATCTCGAATGTATTGAACTTTAGATCAATGAAAACAACTTTAAACAAGTAATTCTTGTTATTTGGTTAACTTGTCATTAGTTTCCGCCTAATCGGACAATAGATAACAAATTTAGGTTCCCGTGCTAATCGTGGATGTTCTTGCAAGTAGTATCAGAGCCTGGATACCTGAATTTGTTGAAATCAAGACAAGAATCTCTCTATTTCATCTCCATTCTTCTATTTTTCTTAACTTTTGAACAAAAATGAAGAATTCACAGATGTCCAATTTTGAATATGACATGTTAAATACATCATAGATAAACCCCTGAGAGTTTGGAGACTAAAATCAAATGAATTGGTGTCAAAATGTTGCAAAAACCATGTTTGAAAAAAATCATTTTCTTTGAACTTATTAGCCAAGTTCGACCGAACTTGAGGTAAAAAACTCACTTTCTGAGTGAATTTTTACCAAGTTCGCTCGAACTTGAGGAATCTTTGATAAATTCTCACTAAGTTCGCTCGAACTTGAAGAATTTTTAATAAAATTTCGTTAAAGTTCGATTGAACTTGAGGGATTTTGAGAGATATTTGTGAAGTTCGACCGAACTTGCTATATATTTCCTGTTTTTTCTTCAAGTTCGACCGAACTTGAGAAAATTCATTGGATTTCTATAGTAAGTTCGCCCGAACTTGCAATTGTTCCTTGGAATCATTTCTTAAGTTCGCTCGAAGATAAAACTCAAGAAATTTTCAAAACAAATCACAAGTTCGACCGAACTTGTGATAAAATCAGGAATTCTTCATTCACTACTACAAGTTCGACCGAACTTGTAGTAAATTTAACAATTTCTAAAGTTTTATTGTGTTTTCAGTGTACGTGTCTCGATTTTCAAAATGGAAAATTTCCATAACGCATTTGCTGCTAGAGTAGCTCAAGCCTCAACGTCAAATTCAATTGCGGTTAATCAGATGAACCTCGATAATGAAATGGGAACTACTCCGAAACCATCAAAGTTGATGAGTATGGACGAGTTCGAGAGATGGAAAGAAAAATTTGTTAATTGGATTCAAGCGAATCAATTCAACAGCAGGGTTGCGATTGAAGATGGTTATGCATGGCCCAAAGATGAACGTGATCAAGATCTTCCTCTGAACAAGTTTTCAGCAATTGACAAAGAGAAATATGTTGCTGAAAAGAAGATGATCAGCTTGATACAACAATCTGTCAAAGAAGATATCTTGATATTATTACCAGAATACGATACTTCTCAAGATTTATGGAATTCTCTTTGCGAAAAATTCAAAGGAAGTGATGAAATGATCAAGAGCAAAAAGGCTCTGATTAAGAAAGAGTTTGAGATCTTCACGATGATCAAAGGAGAGACAATGAAGCAAATGATTGATAGATATTGTCACCTCATGGTCCAGATGCGAAGACATGATATCAAGAGAACTAACGAAGAGCAGATTGAGAAGCTGGACGATG
>CAMTDV010000005.1:74893873-74961373 GCA_947069175.1 Scalesia atractyloides | reverse complement strand
TAGGATTGTGAAAAGAAACGTTGACATCAAAGAAATGAAACGTAATGTTGAATCCAATCTTGTAATAAAACCTAAAAATGAATTAAAATTTGAAAATTCTGTTTTTCAAAAGGGTGAGACTTCAAAGTCAAACAATGATTCTAGGTTTTATATCAAGAAAGCTAGAGTTAATTCTCAAGCTTGGATTGCTAAAAAGAAATCATCTGAAAAAGTGAAGGTTGTTTGTAATAAAACCGAAAATGTCAAATCAATCAAGAAAGATAAAAGTAAAGTTGATTGTGAGTTTGAAGTTTGTGATGTTGAATATGCTTATCAAAGAGCATATGAAAGTGATTACGAAGATGTGTATGAGGAGTTATATCCAAAGCCCAAGACCAAGAAGGCTTGGGTTGAACTTTTTAACTAAATCCTTTCATGTGCAGGAGTTCCAAGATCCAGCTTATCAAAGTTGATTCGGGATTGAGGAGCTTCATATTATTTAACTTATCTAGAAAGTCATAATATTTGACTTTTTTGAAATCACAAGTGGTTGAAAAAGAAAAATTCAAAATTTTTTTAGAAAATCCACACCGTTAAACAGAACACTTATTGTTATACTGAAAAATCACTTAAATTTGATTTCCTACAAGTGATTCTTACAAGTGGTTTTTACAAGTTGAGGTTAACAAAGTTTAATGGTTTGTTCTGCTGACAGGTGATGATGCAGAAGTTAAAAACAATAGGATCAGACGACGAGTTCTCGTGATCCACATTGGTTTGTTACATTTTTAGAAAAATTTCTTTAAACCTAAAATCCAAAAATATGTTTTTTATTTTAGGGGGAGTAAGAATTAAAATTTTTAGAAAAATAAAAAACATATGAAAAAGTTGAAAATTCAAAACATTAAAAAATTCAAAAAGAACAAAAACATCGATAAAAACAAAAAGAATTTTGTTGTCAAAAAGGAAATGATAGTACATCAGTGGACTATCACCGTATGCTAAAGAATTGTAAAGTTTAAAAGTGATAAAAAAGTCTTACTGTGGATGTGTCGATAGGCTTTACACGTTCAGTAAATTGTTTCCGGGATATAAACTAAATATTACAACTACTTAATTTTGTGGATTAACACATCTTGGATATATGGACTTAGTACTCCGAAATTTCGATTGAAGGGTTGCCTGATTCTGAGATACGAGGTCTTTATAGATGATTGATATCTGGGGTATTATACAAGTTCTTCTGATTTTGTGGAAGCAATAGCCTAGAACTTCTATAATGCTTTTTGCTAAAAACCCCTAATAGCATGCAAAACTTGAAAAGAATCGAAAGATCTAATCATTGCAATGCTGAAAAGATTCCTTAAGTGGAATACTCCTGAAAGACAAGCCTTCATCTCTTTGTTTGTACGGTAGTACTAACCTGAGCTCTCAAGGCCTCGCATAACCCAGATACAGATATAAATTACGCTATACTCACCTGTAAGATGAAATCTAGGGAATCTGGATTCGGGAGTATATTTAAGAGGTGGGAACCATAGTTAAGTCAAGTTTCATAATTCTTATCTAACATATCTTGGAACAATTGAGAAACGTGATAAAGTTTAAGAGGACAAATATATCGGCAATCTAGGTAAACGAGTTTAGAACTTAAAGTCTCAAAAAGGTCAACGGTACTGGTGATATGTCTCAAACAACTCATATGATCCTTAGACGCAAATTCACAAAAATATGTCTGTAAATATGTTTGTACATAGTTTGCTTTACTTGTTAAAAGTTCTGTAAATACTTTACTTACTTTTTAAAATCGAAAAAGATTTTCAACGAGCCAATGTTGGAGAACGGATCATCGAAGTCTGGTAAGGAAAAGTTCATTAATTTGAATCTTTAAAATTGAAGATAATATCAGTTGTTCACAACGGGTTTAGCCAAGGTCATTAACTTGGACTTGGTAAAAAAAATTAGTTAATCAAGGTCATTAACTTGGACTTGATCAACTAAGTGGATTTCATTTCAATAACTGAAAAATTAAATGAATTGTAAAAGGTTTTGAATGTAAAATGTTTCAAGATCATTAATTTGAACTTGAAATAACTGAAAAATGAAGATTTGAAGTACAAGTTTTGTACATGTGGTATGTAATACATGTGGTACAAAATTTCAAAGTTAGAATCTGAAATGTTTATTTGAATTCCCAAGTACTTTGAAACATGAAGTATAGTTTTAGGGGGAGCAGGATGAAAAGTGATTGAAGATAAAGCTCAAAGCTAGGTGGAGCATAGCTCACAGCAAGGGGGAGCTTGGAGATTAAAGTTTTATCAAGGTAAATTGAAGAAAAGAGAACGTTTGAAGATCATAAAGTTTAATGCTTATTCAAGCATAAAGATAAAGTCTCAGGAACTTATTTGAAGTCTGTTGATTACAAGGCGTTCAAAGAAGACTATGACACTTGAAGACTGACGAGGATGATTATTGTCAAAGATGTCTATGAAAGAAGATGACTGCGCAACATCCAAGGGGGAGTCTGTTGGTGCATATGTCTGTTGCATTCGTCATTACACGAGAACGAGTTTGGAATAAACGAGAGTTTCTGAAGATCGAACAAGAAAAAGTAGATATCCACGAGGGAGTCTATTGGTGCATAATGTCTATAGAATAGTCTTGTATCGAGTCTGTATAGAATAGGTGAAATGAGGCGTATTTATGTGTATTTTAGGACAAGTTCGCTCGAGGGTGGTTGATGAGAAGTCAAGTTCGGCTGAACTTGACTAGGTCAAGTTCGGGCGAACTTGTATCCATCTCAAGCGAACTTCGTTGTCTATAAATACCCAGCTTGCCCAATTCATTTGTAACTTTTTCAAATCAGAGGCGAAGCTCTGTCGGATCCGGATCTCGAATGTATTGAACTTTAGATCAATGAAAACAACCTTTAAACGAGTAATTCTTGTTATTTGGTTAACTTGTCATTAGTTTCCACCTAATCGGACAATAGATAACAAATTTAGGTTCCCGTGCTAATCGTGAACGTTCCTACACAAAAACCTTTTAAGTAGGTTGTATTCTATTTGTATTATATAGTTGGGGATCCTCAATTAATACAGGTTGTCATGTTTTATTACTAGCGTGTGTTCAACCAAACAAACCTATATCGCATCAATTAATACTTTTATATTACTAAAGTCATGGTTGTAAAAGTCGCTAGGCGCTTCCTAGTCGGTCGACTGGGGAGTTGGTAATATTCGGTTTAGACGAAGAGTACTCGGGCATGTTAAATTATAAAGAAATTACTTTGTGGAGATTAAATATATGTCAAATAACATAAATTTACTAATATTTATAACAAAATATGTGAAAATGATATTAATTATTCAATATGATAAGCATAGATTTTATGTTTTATTATTATTTAGGTCAAACTAGGCCCGAGTTAACCTACTAGATCTGATTCTAGCTGAGGTTGACCGCGTTTGACCGACTCTGAGTAATTAGGCGGCGTCGAAGAAAATCACCTAGGCAGCCTACCTTATAGCGACTACTCAAGGAGTACTCAGCCTTAGAAACCTTGTTTTACAACAATAACTAAAGCTATCAACCAAACACATGTTTATGCTTTTGGTGTGCTTGGATATCTTCCGAGAGGTCTTTAAATGAGGATACTAATAAAATAAGGATACAAATAAAATAGCCCTACACTAAACTCGTTCAAATATTACGTTTTAGAAAAATTCAAACATTCTATCATGTCAACTAAAACTTAACCTTGCCTTTTAAATATAAGTTATTTCAGAAGTTAAGGTATAAATGAAAAAAAAGTAATGATTAAGTCTTTATTTTTAGGTTAAACTAGTTTTTTTATATGTCGCGCGTTGTGGCGGCAACGTCACGTTTGTAACTTCGTTACATGCGATACGATGCTGGCATTAACGTGTTGTGTTGACGCATTTTTTACTTTGTTAGTAACATTAACGTGGTTAAGCATAGATAAAGAGAGTATAATGTCTTAGTTTCACACGTTATTGTGTAAAGTGGTAAGACTAATTTAAACAAAAAAGCTGAAGTGTTGGAGAAGATGAAGTGTGAAATTATTAAGTAGAAATTAATTAGCGGTTCAAGTTGTTAAATAACAAAATTTAGGGGTCGATGTGTTGCTTACTAAAACACTTTGCGTAATTAAATAAAACATTTGCGGTACACTTAAAAGCCTAATAATCGCATTTAAATGTACAGTTTTGTTAGACTTTTTCTTTTTAGAACACGACTTTCAAGTTATGCAACTTGGTCGCATCCCCCATATTGGGAGACCCACCACCCTACTCTGGCCAGTCATATTATCTTAACCGGACCCACACCGACATCAAAGTTTAGTTGAGTGTTAAAGGAAAAACCACACAGATACTCGCGTGAGTGGTTAACAGGAAGTGACCCTCACTTATGGGTAAAACCTTGTTGACTCCAAGACTTGAACACCCGACCAAGGCCGATTCCAAAACCTTATGATTGTCTTGGTGTGCACTGGACCAAGTGCCAGGGGCCAGTTTTGTTACACCTACTACTCACATGTTCTAATAATTTTTTTTGAAAGACGCAACATATTCTAATATATATAATAGTTTATTATTATCACGCAAAAAATAACTCTTAATGAAAAACGGTTTAATTAGAATCATTAAAATTAACAATAAACTCGCAATTTTCTTTTATCATGAACACAATTTAAAAAGAACAAAAATAGCAAGGAAAATACACACAACTAAGGACACAATTTGAAAAAGAAAAAAAAAATACAAAGTAAAATAACACACAGCTAAGGATTTAACTAAAACTATTTTTAGTTTTTACTTTTGCTTTTAACAAATTCAAATGACATGCAACATGACCATGATCCACATGAAACCATTAGTGTTTTCGAGATATTTACCATACGTAAATATAAAATACACACAAAAATGTGCTCTCTATTCTACATAGAAGAATTCAATAATGAAATGTTTCCCATAGCAAAACCATGTGCTCTCTATACTTCCAATCCAATACCACCATCACAAATATGTCACACCTTCTCTCTGCTACAACTACAAACACCGTCATGCCACCGTAGCCTTAACACCACCACAACTCTATCGTACCACCGTCTTCAACTGCCACCATCTCGCCACGCCGGAGATCTCTTCATCACCATCATCGCACCACCACCACCTAACCGTCATAGTCGCACAACGCCATCAGCACACAACCGTCACCACCTCCGACCACCGCCAATAACCAACCAGACCAACCTACATCTTAGCCGCCACCACTACAACACCATCGCATGAACGCCATCGCCCCATTTCTCTCTATACATTCTCCCTACAATACCCGTCTGCTACCACATAAATGCCACCACCGCCGGAAAGAGGACCAAATTTGATCGTTGACCACCGATGGTGACGGTAACGGGATACGGCTGAGACATTAGTAACCAACTTTGGTTTTAAAGACCAGCAGTGACTTCGTGTTTTTTTACAGGTGATGTCATCCTTGACACTCGAACTCTCTCCCTCTGATGACCGGATTCTAAAATTACTTTTGTAATCCAAAGGCGACGCCTTCGGAAGACGCCGAGCTCTGATGTAGTCTGATTTGGGAAGGAGGAGTTCGGCGACGATGATAGTGGTTGCATTTGTGCCTCAGAGATAAGAGAAAGACAGAAGTAGCAACGTAGCTAAACAAATGCATAAAGTCAAAGTGAAGTTATAGAGTTGCCCAATTTAAAGGTCACGTGATATATGCATGGTCGGAACCACCGATCATGTGTATAAATGAAAAAAAAAGTAATGATTAAGTCTTTATTTAGTTTCTTAGTTGAGTGGTTTAAGTTTCTTGTTTTTCAAGAAGTATACTTAATATAAAGATGGTTAGGGTTATTCTAACTCGTGTGCTTTGGTTTACAACAAAAAAGTCGAATGAATTCGTTCAACCTAGTGTTTTGGTCTTTTATTTTTCTAATAGTCTGGGTCTTTAGTTGGTATAAAAGTGAGGCATCTATGGTCTGTTTGGTTTGGAGTAATGGAACGAACGAGATAATGAAATGAACGATTGAATGCAATGGATCATTACCAGTCCATGTTCCATTTGGTTACCATGTGAGAATGAAATGAATTATTATAGTTTATTGTTTGGTAGGCAAGAAAGGCAAGGAAAATGAAAGAATAAAATCAGCGGTGAGTGGTGGTGGTCGTGGCAGTGATTGTGGGTGGTGATAGGTGGCGGTGGTGGCAGCGATCGGTTGTGGCGGCAACGAGTGGCGGTAGTGGCGGCGACCATCGGTGGCAGTGGTTGGTGGTGGCGACGACGGTGGGTGGTGACTATGGTGGTGGTTGGCGGAGAAGAGTGGCGTTAGCGACGGTGGTGGTTGGTGGCGACGGTGGGTGGCAACGGTGGCGGGTGGGTGGGGCAACGGTGGTTGTCGGGGTGGCGCGTTGCAGGTGGCGTCGGCAATGGGCGTCGGTGGTGGCAAAGGTTGTGGGTTGTGGTGTTGTTAATGAAGGTGCAAAAGGGGATGGAATGAAAAAAAATACACGGGGGTGGATGTAATGATTTTGAGGGAATGAAATGCCTTATGAAATGGGTGATTCCATTCCAGTGACCAACCAAACACCATTTTCTTCATTCCCTCGTAATGATCCATTCCATTCCGTCTCTCATTCCTGTATACCAAACACTACCATAGTGTTTTGGTGTTAGCATTCTAATTGATATAGACCTTTAATTTGTATAAGAGTGAGGCCAAGATGATCGAAGGGTAGCAAGGAAGAGTCTTTAAATAGAGCATCAGGAAGGTTAATTAGGGTTCGAAGAACTTACCAGGAAGAAGAATATAAGAGGCTTTTTTCTTTCAATAGGTAACAACCAATGAATTTGGGTGCCACACAAACAAAATCAGTAGGGTCTGGAGGGATTTAGTTCATCAACCAAAGAAGATAGAACAGTGGTAGCTTGTTATGTTGGTGATCGATAGCAGCGGATGTTGATCGATCAGCGAATTGTTTTGGTTACAATCCAATCAACGTTAGTTTTTTTTAATGTTCACAAGTGTAAAGATAGTTGAACCAAAAACAAACATGTTGTTCGTACCAGTTCGAGAGGTGGGCTCTAAAAACTATTAATGTCTCGTTCAAACGAATAAAACTATCTAGTGTGGCCAGTAAGGATTCAGCGTTCATGGATGAAAATGGGTTTTGCGAAGCCCTTGAACCTATAGTCGGGGTTGTTGTGGATCCAAAGATGTCAAAGATGGCAATTGCTTTCTTGTTTCAAGTAATACATGAGGTTGTATTCCAGTTCGCGAGTTACACTAACGCCAAAGAGGTATTGAATACATTGATGAAAAGGTTTCTGAAGGTGGATCAGTTTAGAAGAACTTAAATTCAAACCTTGAGGAAGGAGTTTGAAAATCTTTAAATGAAGCAGGGTGATAGTTTTGATACATTTATGAGAAAAGTAAGTGGTTTAGTGTCACAGGCGAAAAGCCTTGTAACCACTTTCGATGACCGAACACAAGGTTTATGTGGCAGAGTGTCTAATATGGGGGCAAAAGGTAGAACTAAACTTGGTTTATGTGGTAGAGTGTCATATGATCCAACTATGTTAAGAAGGTTGATATGACCAAGGCAACACTAGGGGGTTGATTGTTGGATTGCTCTTGTCAAAGTGTCATAGTTTAAGGGGTATAAGTGTTTTCTAGCTGGGGTTCGGAGGCTTTTATTTATTTATTTATTTATGGAGTCGTATTTTAGGTGGAATACTGAGTCTTTAATTATTTTTTATATGATACGTTCAGGTTTTCTTGTATTCTAAGATGTTTGGTGGGTATAAATGTAAACCCCGTGAAAATTTCGAGCCTTTAATTTTCGCAATAAACATTCGTTAATACAAACATAATAGTTTTAACTCAGTGTCATTACCGGAACAAATCTAAGTATCACGTACTTTGAAACCTTCCTAAATTTAATTGAGGTATCAGAATCGTCAAAACACAGAAACTCAAAGTCTAGGGACTAAAATTACCAAAAACCTTAATTTACCATGTTGTGCCACCGAGCAAGACACCAATCACTTCCTAAAACACTCACGGACACTTGTCCAAACCATCTTCAAGCTCTAAAAACATCATAGGACACTAATCTTCTCCTAAGACACCCATGAACACTTGTCTTGCCCATGTTTTGCCACCTATCTTCTCCTTTGCACACTTCCAGTGTTGACACCTCAAGAGACACTAATCACATTCTTAAGCCCCCATGGACACTTCTCTTAATCTCATAACCTCCCTTAACTATAAATAGCATCCTTTGATCACCATTTATATCACACCAACTCAAAACACAAACAAAGTCTTGTGTAGATTCTCTAGTTCCTAATTTGCAAGCTCCTCTTGAAAGAATCCTTTTGAAGTTATCATAAGTAGTGGTAAGTTTCCTTCCTTTAGCTCTTTCAATAAACAAATAGTTTCGTAGCTTATTTTCTTCCGAACCCGTATTTTTACGTGTAATAAAACTACCTACGAGAACACAAAAGTAGTTTTCCTGTTTTGGACATATTTTGTGGTTTCACTTTGAACGATCGTAACTTGGTCAAAAGTTAACCAAATGAAGTAACCTCTTATTTAAGGATATGTACTCCGGATACGTTCCACCAATGTAAAATACACTTGAAAACACTTATGTTTATATTCTCAACCATTTAAAACCAAATTTAAGCGCAAAACTCAAGGATATGTAAAGATCCACTATTTTGACCATTTTCCGGGTTCCAAACGAAAATATTTTATAAACTGTTAGGATCTAAGTTTACAATGGATCATTATGAAAGCTGTAAAGCACATTATGATTCATATGTACTAAACTATTTTTCAAACTTACAACACATATGGATTATGTAAAATTATGTTCCTATAATATGAAACATGATATTTAGAAAATATTCAAAACCAAATAGATTATTAACTTTGGCCAAGCCAAACAGTAGTATGTTAAAGCGCAATAGCTGTGACGCCATATTCCCATTTCCGGATTGCTTTCTGATAAGGTTTGAATGTATAAAAAAATGATCACGCTTGTTTACAAAAAACATAAAAGTTTTCCATATTAAGCCATATAATTTGTGTTTAAACAATTTATTGCCATGCGACTTATACAAAACTATATTTTGCCATAAAGTTGGCTAAAAAACCTATTTTACACACCAACTCTTGTAGTTGGTCTACATATTGCAATACCAAAACATTTGCTATATACATGGCTACAAAACCTATTTTACACACTAACTCTTGTAGTTTTGTAGTTGGTCAAACTATTGCAATACCAAAACTTTTACCATATATTTGGTCAGATATCTTATGTTACTTACCAACTTTTTAGTTGACCCTTTATATTTACATGTGTTTCAAGTGCTGATGATTTTATCCAAGTTTGCTACACATAAGGAAATGGCCTTTGCCTTAGTATGCTTTAACCAAAAACAAATATTAAGTGACATTTTGAGAACAATGTAAATACAATATTAAAATTTTAATAGTGGCGTGTGTTGTGAACAATCTTATAACGAGACTCCCCGACGTTTTCATTGCGAGTTCCACGCGATCGGGGTGTTACCTTAAATAGATAAACAGGGTTATTATAATTCGTGTGATTTTGTTTATAATAAAAAAGAGTCAAGCGAATTTGTTTAACCTAGTATTTCTTTTTTGGTGTTTTTTTATCTTATTGATCTAGGCCTTTAGTAATGGGTAACATTGTAGAATTGATTCTAGGATCATAAGCCTATACACATAAGTTTAAACATCTACTTTTACTCTTGAATACAGGCATAAACTTCAAGATTAGCTGCTTATGGATTATAATACGAGCATAAACTTCTGGATTAGCTGCTTATGGAATATATTGAACGATTGGTATTCTACCATTGTAAATTTCAAACTTAATGGCTACTTATAATTTTTCTAATTTGATTTTATTGACTGTTTTGGAATTTTGTTATAATAAAGAACTAGTGGGTTACATCCGCACTCCGGGACATGGACGACACCAACACTCAATATTAAAGTAGAGTGACTAAACATGTATATTAGCAAAGTAAAAGTATAAGGACTAGACATGTATAGATACAAAGTTAAAGCGAAGGAAAATACTTTATTAAAGTAAAAGGGACTAAACACACCCACACACACACACATATATATATGTAATGAAATTTAATTAGAAGGAATGTATGGCAAATAGAGTAAAGAACAGGGCTAAGAAGACAAATTTTTAGCAAGTTAAAGTATAAGGACAAAAAATATATATACACAAAGTTAATTAACGAGAAAAATACTTTATCAAAATGGAGGGGCTAAACATGCATATTATGAAGTTAAAGTACAACGACAGTATAATAAATAAAGTAAAGAATAGGGACTAAAATGACAAAAGTCAAAATTTGAAAAAGTAAAAAAAAATTACACTAAAAGACAAAACCCTTAGCAGGGTAGCTAAGGGTTTGTGTTTTAGTATATATTATAATAATTAGACTTCTCGGTGATAATGATATGACTGTTATCAAACAATTTTAGTTTAATGTATTAACTTAAATTTATAACAAATATTGATACAAGTTATAAGGAGTTGACGTTCAATTCGTGACTATTGTGATTTCTATCAACAACAAACCCAATGATTATAGAGGGTTAAGTCCCTTAGTGACTAGGGATTCAATGAGGTAGTCACCCTTGGTGGAAGTCTATGCACTAAGCTCACTTTCGAAAAAATCCGACCTTGTTGAAAAGCCCTAGTAAATTCCTTTGGGTTGCATGAGTCGGATGAAAGTTGATTAACAGTATTAACTAAAACTTAATTAATTGATGGTATAGTGCGAAACAACAACTTGGTCTATCGAACCGAGAGCAACATCATCTACTATTTGTTGTAAGTGTACATCAATAAAAACTAGGGTGATTGGTAGTAACCGAGTAACTCCTAACAATTCAATCATCAACAATAAGGCCATTCATACAAAGTGATATCCAACTGACATAAATTATCGTTGATGGTAACAGAAACCTGGCAACCGTTTTTACGCCAACTGCCATAATTTTCATAAAAATCAATCATCAACAATATGGCCATTCATACATAGTGATATCCAACTGACAGAAATTATCGTTCACGGTAACAGATGGCAACCGTTTTTTACGCCAACTAGCATAATTTTTTAAAAAAGTTTCAACAGAATGTTGTAATGTTTCCCAACTATTAAATGCAGTTCTTTGATCATTTTCCGGTACACGTTTTAATAGAAAAAAATTTCATATTGGAAGATGCATATAATCTCTTAGACAATCTTCATTAAAAATTTGGCTCTCTCTTTACAATGATTAAAAACTTTTTGCTCCCTCTGTAACATGGTTTGTTTATGGTTTATGCATAGTTTATATATGTTTTGTATGTCTCAATGACACATAAGAGGTTTCTGAACTGTGTATGAGTTCAATTTCAATTAAAGTATTCCGAGTGAATGAATTTTCAATCAGGCCAGACAAATTTTTTTGCAAGAACAATATTTAATTCTTTATTAAAAAAATTTGAAAATTTTCTTTCAAACACATGAAAGATCTTCTTTATAGGTAGGGAACTATCATAAAGCTTACGTTCAAAAATTGTGTCAGGATTTGGAATCAAAAGATATTCAAACTTTATTCAAACAAGACTTTCAAAGATACAAAGATTCACAACTCCCACAAGACTGAAATCTCACCAACAGATCATCAACAAGAAGATCAATATTACCCTACAAGATCTACACAGACTATTGATGATCTTAACAAAACACTAAGATCAACTAACCCTAGATCAACAGAGTTTCACGATGAAACCCTAAAGAGAGAAACTAACAGATGTGTGAGATCAATAATTGTGAATGAATGATCTAACACACATACTGTTTGTTATATACCCTGGACACCCTGATGGGCCTTCACACTACAATCCTCACGAGTCCACCAGCCTCATCCTACTTGAGCCCATCTTTATCAGCAGACAATAGCAGCCCAAGTTCATTTTGTTATACTGCCTAGGGAAGACCCTAGGCCCACCTTCAATACACAACAAACACATATGAAAAACTCTTAAAATAATAAAATGGTATATTAAGATATAATAATGAAATTGTATATTATGTATATTTTCAACACATTGGAGTTCTACCTAAAAGAGTACAAGAGTTGTTTATTGTGACTGCTTACTTGTATCAGGTGGAACCTTAGTATCGACTTTAGCAAATACTTATTAATGCTGATATGTAATGTTAAGCATAGTTACTATTGAACTAACTTGCTATAGTTTAATGGTAACATACCACTAACTGTTGATCATTTTACCACTAATTCGCAGTAAGATTCTACAGGTATAGGGCTTGATTTACTCGCAAACAAAATAAGCCAAAAGAACGAAAAGTATGCATTCATTTGTCAAATAAACTTACCACTACTGAAATCCGTACACTTGTTTAATTAAAAAAATTGATCGAGCGAAAGCGTGTACAAGAACTGATCTAAACAGAAAATTGGATCACCCACGAGGAGGTTCAGATGAAAACAATAAATAACCATAGGGTGTTTCAGATCCACGTACCTTAACTTGGTTGTTGCTAATCTGAACTCCTTCAGATTCTAATCATGAAACGGACCAATTCAAGAACTTGTACAAATTGGATGAAGGTGACGGTGGGTAATAAGTGGGGTGTGAGGTGGAGGTTTAGAATGGTTTGTTGTTGGAGGAAAAAGCGGGGTTTAGAGTGGTGGTTGAGAATGATGAAGCATGCTAACTAGGCGGTCTGTTGGATGAATCGGGTTTAAGCGTTGTAGATGCTCTTAGTAACTTATTAGAGCATATCAGTCTGAAATTTCAGACTCTACCTTCAAAACCCAGCACCATTGGAGTGGGTAGGTACGGACTCACGAGTTAAAGGTTTTCATTTTTATGGTTGTGCTGATGCATGTACAAATGTGATTTATTTGTTCTGCTGAAAAAATATGTTTAATGCAATAATATTAATATTCTATTAGGAGCAACAATGTTTGGGATAATGAATGGCAGAAACACTTAACTATTTTTCAGCAAAGATTGCACTTTGTTTTTGAATTAGAAGCTTTCTGGTTTGAAAATATAAGGGATTTTGGGTGGAATGTTTTTGTTTTTAAGAAGCGATTTGGGGAGGTTTCTCTAAATAAATTAGCATAACTCATAAAAAACCCTTACTTCTATTAAACTACATAGCTAATACTAATATGAGAATGTGTAATCGTTATCAGCCGTTTGATAAAAAAATAGATGGACCATATATATACTCATTGTTTTTACATTCTATGACAAGTTGAAAATTTAGCTTATACATGTATCAATTTAATATTTTTTGAAAGGTGTAATCTAATGTGAAAGCTCACGTCAAATGTTTGATTGCGTTTCAAAGTTGATGTACGACCGAGTCAGCTAGTTTATAACGTTTTTTCCAAGTTGTAAATCTTGAAGATGCATAAAATTTGCAGACTACTCAGCAAACTAATTCAACTAAGTCAACACATCATCTGTTTCGGGTATAGAATACCAAATATGGGGAAGCACCTGTTCTTGCTTCTAATATGTCTCCTCATCCTTTATTCATTATCTCATGCATCAAATGATTCTTCATGTCCCATAGATTTTCGCTATGTCAACACCTTCACCTTCCCATGGGACCCTTCCCAGTGCACCGCTGGTAACGATGCCAAAAACTGTTGCTCGTCTCTTACGAGCCTCTTCGGTATCGGCCTTTCCCAGTACCTCCGAAAAAACAAAACTTTCTATCTCCCGAATTCACAATCCTCCACTTCCTGTATCTCAGATTTCCAGTCCCACCTCTCTTTATCCCGGCGTCCGGCAAACCTTTTCTAGCTGCCTCACCTCCACTGCCATATTTGTCACTAGCCCATCGAGTTGCGCGGGGATAATAACGGTATCAGATTGGGTCGAGAAGGTTGGTCCCACCCCCGAGCTGGAGTCCTCATGTAACGGAGATCTCTCCGTGCTTTCCAAGTGCAGCTCTTGCGTTGACGCAGGATTGGCTGTCGATTCTAGGTTAAGATCTTTGTATGGAAACTCAACTAGATGTTTTATGTTCATCGTTCTATATGCTGGTGGAATCATTAACAATCTTGGACCGGACCATATTCGAACTGCGGAATGCATATTTGGCCAATCATTGTTCACTTTCACTTCAGAATCCAAATCAATTTCAAGATCAGAAAAAAACATCATTTCTGCGTTTTCAGGAGCTTTGGTTGGAACTCTCGTCGTTCTGGGTGTGATTTTTATATACATAATATTTAATTACAAGAGGAACAAAACTCAAACACATGCTGACTATGTAAGAGATGTAAAAGCTCGAGTTTTGCCCAAGAGCGGTGCGAAATGGTTTCAGATAGCCATGCTTGATGCAGCCACGAAAGGGTTTTCACAACAAAACTTAATAGGTCAAGGTGGGTTCGGGGTTGTTTACAAAGGAAGACTCACTGATGGAACTGTTGTTGCTGTGAAAAAGATGACTAGCTCCAACACAGAAGCTGATGCTGATTTTGTTAATGAGGCAGAGATTATAAGTAAAATCCGGCATCGGAATCTTTTGCCATTAAGAGGGTTTTGTGCAACCAGCGATCCAATCAATGGGACCGAAAGGTATCTTGTTTATGATTTTATGTCGAATGGTAGTTTATATGATCGTATATTCGATCAAAAGGCGTCAAGCAAGATATTAAGTTGGCCTCAAAGAAAGTCGATAATTCTTGAAGTGGCTAACGGGCTGTCTTATTTGCACATTAAACCCGCGATATTTCATCGCGATATAAAGGCAACGAATATTCTATTGGATTCGAAAATGAAAGCATTAGTTGCGGATTTTGGATTAGCTAAGCAATGTAGAGATGGGCAGGGTAGTATTAATACAAGAATTGCTGGAACCTATGGCTATATGGCTCCTGAGTATGCGCTTTACGGGCAGTTTACAGAAAAGAGTGATGTTTATAGCTATGGGATCATAATTCTTGAGATCATGAGTGGGAAAAAGGTGCTTGAAGAGGTGAAGGGAGTGAACTCTGGGATGGTTTTGATCGCGGATTGGGCATGGGGGTTGGTGAAATCGGGTCGTATCGAAGAGGTTTTTGATAGTTTAATGAGAGATGAAACATTGCCAAAGAGTGTGATCAGTAGATTTGTAAGAGTTGGTTTACTTTGTGCTCATGTGATGGTGGCAATTCGACCAACAATATCTGAAGTTCTCAAGATGCTAGAAGGTGCCATTGATATCCCACGGTTGCCGGACCGCCCACAGCCTCTTGGTCACATGTCGTACTCTAGATTAAGTTCTGAGCATAGCAATGTGTGGTCGAGTACCCAAGGATCAATGTTTGGTTCCAGTCATAAAACTTGAGTTTGACTCAAGAACTACTTATACTTATTATTCCATTACTATTTACTAGTCTTTGAATGTAATATAATCACATGACAGCCTTTAAGTGGGTTGTATTCTATTTGTATTATATAGTTGGGGAAACTCAATACAGGTTGTCATGTTTTTATGCCTAATTTTGTCCAATCATAATATTTATATACGTTACATTCAGTTAGATCGGATATATAGAAACACTGTTATACGGTTAACGTATCACATAACACTTAGACTAATCTATTCGATATTTGGAACGACTCATGCGAGACATCATTAGCGGGTCATATTACTAGTTTATATTAAAAAGCTATCAAGTCATATTTGTAATAAGTTTTAAATAGTATAACAAAAGTAATTTATGCTTTAAATAACTATAACCTCTAAAAATTACACTAAAGAGTTAAAAATATATTTTATTAATAAAGTAAACATAAACCAATTAGTTACCAACTATTATCGTTAAAAGACGATGTCATACACACCCGCAAACTTTGCTTTCACTTTTACACTCTAAGACTAGACGGTGAGGGGAGCGGTCTAGGGACAGCAACGCCCCAACACATTGCCCCCTAAGTCGGTCCTCATCGTTACCGTCCTCTCGAAGACGTTCTCGCCGGCCACTTTCCAACATTTATAGCCGTTACAAACAGCTAGATTTTAAAAAAATGTAATTTTTTCTTTCCCACTTTATAATATATACCCTTTATTCCCCCATTTTAACCCAAATTTTTTCAATCTCTCTCACTTTTTTATACACCACCTTAATTTTTATAAAGTTTTAGGCATGTCTTCTTTTCATCGTGGTGTTCGTCATCTTAGGCTGAGGGAGATTTGTTTTTTTGCGAAAGCCGTAATGCTGGCAGCATAGATGATCTTGCACTACAAGAAATCCGCTTATTAGCGGCACCGGAAATACCGGCGACATACAGAAATAGCAGCGACTCATATCAAACGGCGACATGTAGTAATAGCAACGACAAAATATCACGCAAAAGGTTGGGATCCGTGTGCTTCTCCAACTCGTGCTCCTGGCCGCTGATTAAAAGATGATCTGATGGTCTTGCTTCTCCTCAAACAAACACACTTCTTTAACATCCTCAAACACAACCATCTTTTCAAACACCATCATCACCAACCGTATCTTTCTCCATAATCACCAACTATCCCTTTCTCATTCAATTAACAACCATCATCAACCATTCTTTTCTCCGATTCACCACCCTTCACCGTTGACACACCATACAACCACCGTACCGTACCTCCAATTCAGCCTCCATTCGCCACCGTCAACCACCACTGGACCGGTGAAAGCTTAAGCTCCGGCCGTCGTGAGTTATAGCATATTCAAGCTCCAGCTCAAGCTCCTTTTCCTTTTATGTAGAAAATGTGTGGTGTAATCTTATGTAAAATACCACCCTTCACCGTTGACACACCATACAACCACCGTACCGTACCTCCAATTCAGCCTCCATTCGCCACCGTCAACCACCACTGGACCGGTGAAAACTTAAGCTCCGGCCGTCGTGAGTTATAGCATATTCAAGCTCCAGCTCAAGCTCCTTTTCCTTTTATGTAGAAAATGTGTGGTGTAATCTTATGTAAAATACCACCCTTCACCGTTGACACACCATACAACCACCGTACCGTACCTCCAATTCAGCCTCCATTCGCCACCGTCAACCACCACTGGACCGGTGAAAACTTAAGCTCCGGCCGTCGTGAGTTATAGCATATTCAAGCTCCAGCTCAAGCTCCTTTTCCTTTTATGTAGAAAATGTGTGGTGTAATCTTATGTAAAATGCCTTGTTTTTGTATATAAGATTGAATTTATTAAAATTTGTGTATTTTGAGTTTATGAAAATTTTTACAAATCTGAATGAATATATGAGCTTTCCAGCAAGCTTTCCTGCAATTCTCCAGCAAATGCATCCATCTCTGGTGAGCTTTCCCGCAATTCCCCGACAGAGGCATCAGCGGCAACGGTTGTATTAGCGATGACATTTTGCTCATTAGCGGCTGAGTTCTAGCGACGACGTCATAGCGGCGACACGTCGCTGCTAATACCTTTTAGCAGTGGCAAAAGGCACCTTTAGCGGCGACAATCTGCCGTCGCTATTGCTATGTATTTCTTGTAGTGATGAAGGAAGAGGAAGAAACGGTAACATCCGTCGAAAAACGGGTTTTCAAAACCCGCTTCGTTTATTAATCGAATAGTCAGTTTTAAATTTTCGTTGCTTATTTAATGCTAATTTTAATTTTAAACAATACATAATTAATAAACATTTTAGATTATGGAAACTAAAATTGTTAAAAAGTAAAAATAAAGTAAATAAAAAAAAAATAGGCTGCCGGGTTTCGAACCTGGGTCAGCCGGAAGACACAACCAACACACAACTTAACCACTCCGCCACTTAGTTCTTTTGTGTAAACAAGGAAACAAATAAAACTTAAGTTCCCCGTGAATTCATCTGTTGCGCCAAAACTGAAACCGATCATTGGCTTTCAACCATCCAGAGACGTTTGAGTGATCGCTAATTACTGATTATAACCGATAAATCCATTACAACCCACGTTCTTAATCAATTCGGTCTTCATTGCCTCGGTTCATATGATTTTGGGAGTTGAAAACCGAAATCATTTACTTCCTGATTTACACTAACAATATCATCGTCTCATAATTCGGAAACACTCACAGAACCTTCAATTTCACTTTCGCTCTAATTTCTGTTCGTCGGAAACGTTATCTGATATCGCCGGATTTTCGCCGGAAAACTGTGACATTCATCAAATCGGTAATTTTCTCGATTCTTTTATTTTCAATCCATTGTTAGACTTTTACTAACTCAAATCCTTCAATCAGAATCGGTCCCAGACGACGTTGTCGGATAATCTGCACCCGCCGGAAAATCTCTAAAAATTCCGAAATCGCGCTGTGAATCGGTACAAACATCTAAACTCTCTGATAATTCTTGTTTAGTCATTTAATTTCACAATTAGTTAATCAAAACTTTTAATTGGTCCGCTCAGACGGAATTCATAAAACAGAGCCGACGACTTTCCCGGAGTTCTGAGAAAATCATCTTTCCCGCACATTCATTTCCAAAACCTTCTCTATCCATTACATTTCAATCATTTATAATTTTCGTTAATCGAATTAAACAAGAACTGTCGAACATCGGTTGTCTGTGTCTTTGAACGAAGAAGATGAAGTCGAACCTAATGTATAAGTTTAATTAAAACAAGATATTAAACCGGGTTAGACACACAGTCCAGCGGTGGACTGTGTGCAAACACATAGCGCACGTCACGAGTTCGAATCTTACAAACGCACCGGCTTTCCGAATTAAAACCAATTTTTTTGTTACTGAATCAGAGTAGGACCCATGATGTTTTTAAGAATAATAAAAACTGTAAGTTTAACAGATAAGTCACACAGCCCAACTGGTTGGGCTGTGCGCTTACAAACCGAAGGACCCGAGTTCGATCCGGCTCCCTGCAAACCGGTTTAAACCATTTAATTCTTTTAATATAAACCGAACAAATTAAACATTTAATTAGTATATATATATATATATAATTAAAACATAGAATATTTCGGGTTAGACACGTAGCTCAGTTGGTAGAGCTGCGTGCACGCGTACGGGAGGTCACAAGTTCGAACCTCACTCAGCGCAAACAAACACAAAGTCTGAACCGGTCAAAGTCAACGGTCAACGGTCAACGGTCAACCCAAAAAGTCAACATTTTTTTTATATTTTTATTTATTTAATTAATTTAAAAATCAATTAAAATACTTAAAAATAATATTTTTAAAGTTAGAAAATTACCTTAAAATCACAAAAATAAATCTAAAAACCCTATTAAAATTGTTAATAAAATCCACTTATTTACCGTACCTTTTCGTTATTATTTAGGTTAGTTATTCTTCGTCGATCAACCCTCTAAACTCGTGCGCATTCAACATCATCAAACGAACGCACCCAATGTGAGTGAATCTCTACAAATTCCCCGTTTTAATCACTTTTTGGGGTGTATCATGTGTCTTATTTTTATTACATTTAAACACTTGTGCATCCATCATATCCATGATCAAATGTGTATCCAATATGTATCAATTATTTGTGTGGTTAATGTTTAGATTAAATTTATCATTTCAGTACATACATCATCATAGGCTCGTCTGTTCCCCATTACCTATGAGCGGAACCGTTCCCCATTACCTATGAGCGGAACGTGGCGTTGCCAACATACGATCGGCTCCGTTTGATTGAGCCTTGATCGCACATACATCATCATAGGCCGTCCGTTCCCCATTACCTATGAGCGGAACGTGACGTTGCCAACATATACATTATCATTCATGTTATATACTCATGCAAGGTGGTTTGTTATTGTATGTTTACTTACGTTTGCCCACATATGATTATTGCACAATTTTTCCATAATAAATTCAACAAGAAATCAATAATAAATGTTTTCTAACAAGGTTCACTCGCCAACTTTTGTTGACCCAAAAACCCCCATTTTTACACATGATACAGGTGATCCAGTTGTAGCAAGAAACATATAGGACGGCCTAGAAGAATAAATCAGTTTAGGCTTTGGATTGTTTATTTAGTTACTTTTTCCTTGTAATTGTATGGACTTGTTTGAAATATTGAAGTTGTAATTTGAATTTAATAAATATGAAACATTTTAGTAAACATCATGAGCTTTGGTGATAACCCAATTATGCCCCGACTCTTATTCCGCTGCGGGTCGGGGTGTGACAGATTGGTATCAGAGCCATGACTATAGGGATATATGATAGGTTATTAGACCCTTAGAGCCTATACTATAGTTGATTAGAATTTTAAAATTGTTTATGTGTTACATACAAAATTCATGATGTTTATATGCTTTATGTTTATTGTTACATTCAATGTTATGCAAGCATGTTCATAAGTACATATTACTATACGATGCTTTTCATGAATCATATCCTCATAACATATCATATCCATGAGAGCACACACCACACAATTTCCATGATTTTTGCAACGATTTTTGTATTTTTTTTTCAAATCCCATCAAAGTGAGTTCTCATGACGGGCATGTAGTAACTGGAAGGGTACAAGTACCGGTAGTCGGAACGTCCTGTCTAGGCTTGGCATTCGTATAAATCCAAAATAAAGGACCAGTTTGCCTACCTGGGGACTAACGATGAGAGTACGAAGGACCTATTAGGCCAAAGCATGCTATACCAAACGTCGTGTGAGCTAACCCCACTTTGAGTTGTCATTGTGTCTACACCTGGACACCCTCCTACCATACATCTCGCAAACATATTTCATGGTTTTCATTCGGGTGATGCGAGTGTTAAACCGCCAACACCAATGTGAATCCTACTAAGCCAATAGTCATGGGGGCCCACATGACTATACAGACGATAGTATGGGGGACATTGGAGGCCCAAACATGAGCAAACCCAAGACATCCTATGGATGTAGTTGCATTATTTATGATTATGTTATTTTGTTACTTTTAACGACACATGACACCTAAAAAGACTCCTTAAACTCACAATCTTCTTATGTATGTTCCTGTAGATGTCGGCTAGGCAACAACGTGGGGGTAGAAAGTCAGGAAGGTCAAACGAACGCTTGGCCACCCAAATCGCAAAACAAATGGCCGCGGTGCTTCCTGACATCGTAATTCAAGTCCAACAAGCTCTCGCCGCAAATCCCATCAACCCTCCCAATCAAGACGACCAGAACGTCGACAACCCTCCCTCCAAAAAGTGCTCTTACAAACACTTCAAGTCTTGCGATCCCCCGAATTTGAAGGGACCGAAGGTGTCACTGCTCTCCTCCACTGGTTTGAGGAAATGGAAAACACCTTCCTCAATTGCGATTGTCCCGAGGATCGCAAGGTACGTTACGCAACCGGGAGACTATTTGGAGTAGCACTTACCTGGTGGAATACAGAAAAAGGTAAGAGAGGAATCGAAGATGCAATGGCCTTAACATGGGAGGAGTTAAGGGAAATCATGACGAGACGCTTCTGTCCAAGAAGCGAGATCAAAAAGTTAGAGGATGAATTCCACTCGTTAAAGCAAAAGGAAGGAGATCATACTTCCTACAACAAAAGGTTTCTAGAGTTGAACCAAATGATCCCTAACTTGTTCACCCCAGTATACCGCTTAGTCGAACACTATATTCGAGGCCTCCCCTCGAAAATTCAAGACTCAGTTCTAAGCACTTCGCCTGCAACACTTGAAGCTGCTATGGAACTAGCTACCGAGCTTACCGAGAATCGCATCCGAAACGGAAAATTTAAGGATGAGAAAAAGAAAGCCCCAATTGAGGGCCAAACTTCAAACCATTCCACCTCCTCCTCAAAGTTTGCTAGTAAGAGGAAACGAAACACCAGAAACTTTGTTGTCACTCAAACAAACTTCCCTATCCCTGCTGCACCCATCACTCAAGTTGCCCCCTCACCTGCACCATATAAAAAGCCATACTCCGGCCCATACCCAAAATGCAACCGTTGCCAATACCATCACTTTCCTGATCATCCCTGTCAACATTGCACTGGTTGTGGCCGCGCAGGTCACACCATTCAAACCTGTCGCGCGCTTCAGCGAACAAACCGCAATCAACCCTCAACCCAAACCCACCATCAGATAGTGGGTCAAGCCCAACAACCTTTACTCCTACCACCTACCCAACATGTAGCCCAATCCTACTACCAACCCAACTATCCCATGATGCAACCTATGCGGGCTTGTTACAACTGTGGAGACCCGAACCACTTCAGGAACACCTGTCCACGCCTGGTGAACATCATCCATGCCCAAGCTCAAGCTAATCCAGTAAACCAGGCTAACCAAGCTCCTCCACCTGCTAGAGGAAGAGCTTTCAACATCAACGCCAATCAAGCTAGGGCTGACAACAATGTGGTTAACAGTACGTTTCTCATCAATGGTAGTTATGCATCCATGTTATTTGATACTGGCGCGGATAAGAGTTTTGTGTCCTTAGAATTTGAACCCATCCTCAACCAAACTCGTGATAAACTCATGGAATCCATAATGGTAGAAGTTGCTGACGGAAAACCGGTCTCATTAAACTCTATTATACGCAATTGTACTCTCACCCTAAACGATCACGATTTTCCAGTTGACCTCATACCTATGAAGTTGGGAAGTTTCGACATTATAATTGGTATGGACTGGCTCAGCCAAGATCATGCTGAAGTTGTATGCCGCGAAAAGTTTATTCGCATTCCTCTTACAAACGGTCAGACTCTACGAATCTATGGAGAAACCCCTTCGAAAGGACTCAAATTAATGTCCTGTCTTCAAGCCCGAAAATATCTCCGCAAGAATTATGTCGCATTCCTAACTCATGTCGTCAAAAAGGGAATCAAGGAGAAGAAACTCGAAGACATCCCAGTAGTAAAAGAGTTTCCGCAAGTTTTTCCTGACGACATTTCAGGACTTCCTCCCGCGAGAGAAGTCGAATTCCGCATTGATCTTATACCTGGAGCTACACCAGTTGCAAAATCTCCTTATAGGTTAGCCCCATCCGAAATGCAAGAGCTAGCCAGTCACCTGCAAGAGCTGACTGACAAAGGATTCATACGTCCTAGCTCATCGCCTTGGGGTGCACCTGTCCTCTTTGTGAAGAAGAAAGATGGAACGTTTCGCATGTGTATCGACTACAGAGAACTCAACAAGTTAACGGTCAAGAACCGCTACCCATTACCTCGCATCGATGATCTTCTAGACCAACTTCAAGGCGCCACCTGTTTTTCAAAAATCGACCTTCGTTCTGGTTATCATCAACTCAGAGTACATGAAGAAGACGTCCCAAAGACCGCCTTCCGAACTCGTTATGGTCACTATGAATTCATGGTCATGCCATTTGGTTTAACCAACGCCCCAGCTGTCTTCATGGATCTAATGAACAGAGTCTGCAAACCTTATCTCGACCGTTTTGTTATAGTCTTCATCGACGACATCCTCATCTACTCAAAGTCTAAGTCTGATCATGAACGACACCTTCGACTCATCCTTACACTCTTAAGGACAGAAAAGCTGTACGCTAAGTTTTCGAAATGTGAATTCTGGTTAAGGGAAGTACAATTCCTTGGACACGTCGTCAATGACAAGGGATTCATGTTGATCCCTCAAAAATCAAGGCAGTACAGGAATGGCAAGCGCCACGTACACCTACCGAAGTAAGATCATTTCTTGGTTTGGCTGGTTATTATCGCCGTTTCATTGCAAATTTCTCCCGTATTGCTGTACTACTCACGGCTTTGACTCATAAAGGAAAGCCCTTCATATGGGGACCTAAACAAGAAGAAGCCTTCCAAACCCTTAAATAAAAACTCTGTGACGCACCTATCCTCGCACTTCCTGAAGGTTGTGATGACTTCGTGGTTTATTGCGACGCGTCAGGGCAAGGACTAGGCTGTGTACTGATGCAAAGAGGAAAAGTGATAGCTTATGCTTCTAGACAACTCAAAACTCATGAGAAGAACTACACCACCCACGACCTAGAACTTGGAGCCGTTGTGTTCGCTCTTAAGATATGGAGACATTACCTCTACGGTACCAAGTGTGAAATATACACTGACCACAAGAGCCTCCAACATATCTTTAACCAAAAGGAGTTGAATATGAGGCAACGAAGATGGGTCGAACTTCTTAATGACTACGACTGTGAAATTCGGTATCATCCTGGCAAAGCAAACGTGGTGGCCGATGCGCTCAGTCGAAAGGGTTATGCGAACTCCATTCGTCTTCTATGTTCGCAAATCATAACCGACATCAAAGATCAAATCCGAGAAGCCCAACATGTTTCTGTAACAGAAAACGACGTACGCAAGGAGCTGTCTTGTGGAGCTGACCTTAAAATCGAAACTAAATCTGACGGTATTCTGTACTATCTAGATCGCATATGGATTCCCGATCACAATAACCTTCGTGATTTCCTTATGAATGAGGCGCACAAAACACGATACTCTGTACACCCAGGAGCCGACAAGATGTATCAAGACCTTCAATACACCTACCGGTGGCCTGGCATGAAGAAGGATATCGCTGTTTTTGTTTCCAAGTGCCTTACATGTTCCAAAGTAAAAGCTAAACATCAAAGACCCTCAGGACTTCTAGTCCAACCTGAAATACCTGTATGGAAGTGGGAAAACATAACTATGGACTTCATTACCAGGTTACCTCGCACCTCTAGTGGGTATGACACTATATGGGTAATTATTGATCGTCTTACAAAATCTGCTTACTTCATTCCGATTCGCGAGGACTTCAAGAACGAGAAGTTAGCTCGTATCTACATCAGCGAGATCGTAAGCCGTCATGGCGTACCTTTAAGCATTATTTCAGACCGTGATGGTCGTTTCACTTCACGAACATGGCAAGCCGTACAAGCCGCTTTGGGTACACGATTAGGCCTCAGTACCGCTTATCACCCTCAAACTGATGGACAATCTGAACGCACCATTCAAACACTTGAAGACATGCTTCGAGCATGTGTCATAGACTTCAAGGGAAATTGGGACGCTCATCTACCATTAGTTGAATTTTCGTACAACAACAGCTATCATTCAAGTATCGGCATGGCACCTTTCGAAGCTTTATATGGTCGTAAGTGCCGATCTCCAGTATGTGGCACGAAATTGGGGAAGCTCAAATCACCGGTCCAGAATTGATTCAGGAAACAACAGACAAGATCCATCAAATTCGAAACAATCTTCTAGCGGCACAAAGTCGTCAAAAGAGTTATGTAGACAAACGACGAAAGCCCTTGGAGTTTAACATTGGTGATCATGTACTTTTAAAAGTATCACCGTGGAAGGGAGTAGTTCGTTTGGGCCAGAAGGGCAAGCTAGCACCACGCTATGTAGGACCTTTCAAGATACTCGAAAGAGTAGGACCTGTAGCATAAAAGCTTGACCTACCAGAAGAACTCAACAGAATTCACCCCACGTTCCACGTATCAAACTTAAAGAAGTGCCTCGCCGATGAAAACCTCCATATTCCCCTAGAAGATATTCAGATCGATGAATCTATGCACTTCATTAAAGACCAGTAGAGATCATGGACTTCGGAGAAAAACGTTTAAGACGGAGTCGTATTCCAATTGTTAGGGTACGCTGGGAGTCGAAACGAGGACCTGAGTTCACTTGGGAATGTGAAGACTCAATGCGCGAAAAATACCCGCATCTTTTTCCTGTAACCACTACTACATAAATTTCGGGACGAAATTTATAAAAGTAGGGGATACTGTAATATCCGTCGAAAAACGGGTTTTCAAAACCCGCTTCGTTTATTAATCGAATAATCAGTTTCAAATTTTCGTTGCTTATTTAATGCTCATTTTAATTTTAAACAATACATAATTAATAAACATTTTAGATTATGGAAACTAAAATTGTTAAAAAGTAAAAATAAAGTAAATAAAAAAAAAATAGGCTGGCGGGTTTCGAACCCGGGTCAGCCGGAAGACACAACCAACACACAACTTAACCACTCCGCCACTTAGTTCTTTTGTGTAAACAAGGAAACAAATAAAACTTAAGTTCCCCGTGAATTCATCTGTTGCGCCAAAACTGAAACCGATCATCGGCTTTCAACCATCCAGAGACGTTTGAGTGATCGCTAATTACTGATTATAACCGATAAATCCATTACAACCCACGTTCTTAATCAATTCGGTCTTCATTGCCTCGGTTCATATGATTTTGGGAGTTGAAAACCGAAATCATTTACTTCCTGATTTACACTAACAATATCATCGTCTCATAATTCGGAAACACTCACAGAACCTTCAATTTCACTTTCGCTCTAATTTCTGTTCGTCGGAAACGTTATCTGATATCGCCGGACTTTCGCCGGAAAACCGTGACATTCATCAAATCGGTAATTTTCTCGATTCTTTCATTTTCAATCCATTGTTAGACTTTTACTAACTCAAATCCTTCAATCAGAATCGGTCCCAGACGACGTTGTCGGATAATCTGCACCCGCCGGAAAATCTCTGAAAATTCCGAAATCGCGCTGTGAATCGGTACAAACATCTAAACTCTCTGATAATTCTTGTTTAGTCATTTAATTTCACAATTAGTTAATCAAAACTGTTAATTGGTCCGCTCAGACGGAATTCATAAAACAGAGCCGACGACTTTGCCGGAGTTCTGAGAAAATCATCTTTCCGGTACATTCATTTCCAAAACCTTCTCTATCCATTACATTTCAATCATTTATAATTTTCGTTAATCGAATTAAACAAGAACTGTCGAACATCGGTTGTCTGTGTATTTGAACGAAGAAGATGAAGTCGAACCTAATGTATAAGTTTAATTAAAACAAGATATTAAACCGGGTTAGACACACAGTCCAGCGGTGGACTGTGTGCAAACACATAGCGCACGTCACGAGTTCGAATCTTACAAACGCACCGGCTTTCCGAATTAAAACCAATTTTTTTGTTACTGAATCAGAGTAGGACCCAGGATGTTTTTAAGAATAATAAAAACTGTAAGTTTAACAGATAAGTCACACAGCCCAACTGGTTGGGCTGTGCGCTTACAAACCGAAGGACCCGAGTTTGATCCGGCTCCCTGCAAACCGGTTTAACCATTTAAATTCTTTTAATATAAACCGAATAAATTAAACATTTAATTAGTATATATATATATATAATTAAAACATAGAATATTTCGGGTTAGACACGTAGCTCAGTTGGTAGAGCTGCCGTTTTTACGCAAACTTGCATCATAAAAAGTTTCAATAGAATGTTGTAATGGTTTCCCAACTACTAATGCAGTTCTTTGATTATTTTCTGGTACACGTTTTAATAGGAAAATGTTTCATATCGGAAGATGCATATAATCTCTTAGACAGTCTTCATTAAATATTTGGCTCTCTCTCTCTCTCTCTACAATGATTAAAAATTTGTTTGCTTCCTCTGTAACATGGTTTGTTTATGGTTTATGCATAGTTTATATATGTTTTGAATGTCTCAATGACACATAAAAGGTTTTGAACTGTGTATGAGTTCAATTTCAATTAAAGTATTCCGAGTGAATGAATTTTCAATCAGACCAAACAAATTTTTTTGCAAGAACAATATTTAATTCTTTACTCAAAAAATTTCGAAATTTTTCTTTGAAACATATGAAAGATCTTCTTTATAGGTAGGGAACTATCATAAAGCTTACGTTCAAACATTGTGTCAGAATTTGATATCAAAAGAGACTCAAACTTTATTCAAACAACACTTTCAAAGATACAAAGATTCACAACTCTCACAAGACTAAAATCTCACCAACAGATCATCAACAAGAAGATCAATATTACCCTACAAGATCTACACAGACTATTGATGATCCAAACAAAACACTAAGATCAACTAACCCTAGATCAACAGAGTTAGTTTCACGATGAAACCCTAGAGAGAGAAACTAACAGATGTGTGAGATTAATAATTGTGAATTAATGATGTAACACACATATTGTTTGTTATATACCCTGACACCCTGATGGGCCTTTACACTGCAATCCTCACGAGTCCACCAGCCTCATCCTACTTGAGCCCATCTTATCAGCAGACAATCTAAGCCCATAAGCAGCCCAAGTTCATTTTTTTATACTGCCTAGGGAAGACCCAAGGCCCACCTTCAATACAAAACAAACACATATGAAAAACTCTTATAAATAATAAAATGGTAAATTAATATATAATAATGAAATTGTATATTATGTATATTTTCAACACATTGGAGTTCTACCTAAAAGAGTACAAGAGTTGTTTGTTGTAACTGCTTACTTGTATCAGGTGGAACCTTAGTATTGACTTTAACAATTACTTATTAATGCTCATATGTAATGTTAAGCATAGTTACTATTGAACAACTTGCTATAGTTTAGTGGTAACATAACACTAACTATTGATCATTTTACCACTAATTCGCAGTAAGATTCTACAGGTATAGGGCTTGATTTACTCGCAAACAAAATAAGCCAAAAGAACGAAAAGTATGCATTCATTTGTCAAATAAACTTACCACTATTGAAATCCGTACACTTGTTTAATTAAAAAATTTGATCAAGCGAAAGCATGTGCACGAATTGATCTAAACAGAAACTTGGATCACCCACGAGGCGGTTCAAATGAAAACAATAAATAACCATAGGGTGTTTCAGATCCATGTACACTACAAGAATTACAAGCAATAGCGGCGACACACTATATGTCGCTACTAATAGTCGATCCGGGACGCGGCGTGTGAGGTTAAACCCCAGCCGTTCATTTGTTATCTTGATCTAACGGCTGGGTGAGGGATGATCAATAGCGGCGACATAGGTAGGTTAATAGCGGCGACAGTGTCGCCCTATTACCTTTACGCAGAACCCAGCTATAAAAGCGGGATTTCCCCTCTTTTCACCACTTTTCCCACCAAACTCTTCATCTTTCTCACGGATTTACCCCCAAAATCGACCATCCTTCATCAATTTCACCAAGATCTCCTATAAATCGGTTAGTATTCTTTTTTAAGTTGATTATGTTCTTGATTTTGTTATACATTTTGTTGATCTCTTGATTTTCGGTGTATGTATGTGTGTTTGCTAGAGAATTCCGGTCATCCACCACCACGAGTAGAATCATCATTTTGACGGTTTGTTTTATATTTATTTTTGTTCAAAGATGAGAAATTGTATAATTTTGGTTTGTGTATATGTATGTGTATGTAAAGATGTATGTTGTATGTAAATGTGTATATGTTAGTATATGTATATGAAAATGTATAATTTATGTATACATGTTGAAAATGTGTGTATGTAAGTGTATGTAGGTGTATGTAGGTGTATGTTAATATCTAAATATATTTGTTAAAGATAAAAAGTTGAATGTATACATGGTGAAAATGTGTGTATGTATGTGTGTATGTAGGTGTATGTTAGTATCTAAAAATATATTTGTTAAAGATGAAAAATTTTATGTATACATGGTGAAAATGTGTGTATCTAAGTGTATGAATGTTTGTATGTAGGTGTATGTTAGTATTTAAAAATATATTTGTTAAAGATGAAAAATTGTATGTATACATGGTGAAATTGTGTGTATTTAAGTGTGTGTATGTTAGTATCTAAATATATTTGTTAAAGATGAGAAATTATGCAATGTAGGTAGGGCTGTAAACGAACCGAACGAACACGAACAAGGCCATGTTCGTGTTCGTTCGTTAAGGAAATTAACATGTTCGCGAACTGTTCACGAATGCATACCGAACATAAGTTTATGATCGTGTTCATTCGTTAAGGAATTTCACTTGTTCACGAACAGTTCATGAACACTAGTCTCGAACACAAACGGACACAAGCAAATAAAAACGAGCACAAACGAACATTTAACTTGAAAACAAAAAATAAAAACATTTTTACCCTTAAACATTGGATATAAATAGTTAAATACAACCATCAAATGATAAATTAAAACACAAGAAGTCTACTACATCACCAAACGATGAATCAAGTTTAACTAACTTAAACATAATTATCCCCAAAAATGTCTTAGAATGTCCACATTTTAGCTAACTTAGAAAAAAATAGGGTTTCAGCTTTTCAATATGTTTAGATAAAAGGTTTATTATTTATTATTTTTTAATATAATCAAATGAACACGAACGAACGTAACCGAACATATTACTGAACGTTCACGAACGCAGGCGAACGGACGAGACCTGTGTTCATGTTCGTTCGCTAAGCTAACCGAACGAAATATTTTGTTCATGTACGTTCGTTAAGCTAATCGAACGAACATAAACGAACTTCCCGCCGAACGGTTCACGAACTGTTCGCTGAACGTTCGGTTCGTTTACAGCTCTAAATGTAGGTGTATGTTAGTATATATGATTGTTAAAGATGAGAAATTGTGTAATATAGGTGTATGTTAGTATATATGTTTGTCAAAGATGAGAAATTGTGCAATGTAGGTGTATGTTAGTATATATGTTTGTTAAAGATGAGAAATTGTGTAATGTAGGTGTATGTTAGTATATATGCCATTGCTTAAAAGTTTGAATATATACATATATTGTTTAAGTTTCAAAATTATATAAATTGCTATATTGTGTATTTGAAATGCCATTGCGTAAAAGTTATTATACTAGTTTAAAAAATACCCGTTCAAAATTGAAATCATCATTTACAACATAACGAACGTAGAAAGTACCCGGTCGAAATCCCTATTATCATTTACAATATAACGAACATAGAAAATACCTGCTCGAAATTGAAATCATTACTTAAAACATAACGACATTTGAAAATAACCGATCTAAATTGAAATCATCATTTAAAACATAACCAAATTTAAACCATCATTTAGACCATAACGAGCTTAGAAATACGCGCCCATATTGAATTCGTCATTTTAAACATAATGAGCTTAGAAATACCTGCCCCAAATTGATTTAGAAATTAATTTTGAGTTGTCTCTGTTTGAATTGGGACTGCTTTTTAAATACTTTATCTCATTTAGGATGTGAATGCGTGTTACATGATTGTTTGTTTAAGAAGGATTCGGTTATCATTTTCTCTTTGCTCCTCGGGTATATATATATATTCTTACATATATACTTGGGAGCTAAGAGGAAATGCTGCCGAATTTTTCCTAAACAAACAATCATGTAAGACGCATTCATGTATGAGATAAGGTGTTCAAAAAGTGGGTTTAGCAGCCAACCCTTGTCTTATAAACCCTAAATCAAATTATCTCTCAGTTGCATAATGCTTATCGATAAAAGTTGGATTGATTCTCCACCTCAATCAACTCACTACTAGCAAGGACTCCAGTCTTTTATCGCGATGTGTAAAAGAGTGCTCCCCGACCATAATGAAGTTAGATGTCCGTGTCCAAATGTCAATGTTCTGTCTTAACAATGTCACACCCCAACCAATGCGGAAACATCGGAGTGAGACGAAAACGAGATTGCAAGAGACTTTATAACACTAATTGTGACAAGTATTTAATAATTACTTTTTACGTTGCTTGAACTAGGAACACCACAAGTTTAAAATGAATAATGTACCACAAGTATTCAAATAAATAAATTTCATTTCGTTACAATGATTTTTGTACAAGTATTGGAATCGAGATACAACATGATTGAAAATAAATTACAATACAACGAACATTAAAATTTAAATGCGTTTCTAGGCAATCCTACTAGATTCAACTATCACAATCCTGCAACATGTAATAAAAGCATGAATCAATACAAAAGCACTGGCGAGGATACAAGTTTGAATATGAGTATATGTATAAAAGTTTGGCTCAAATCCACATGGCATTTTAAATTTAAGTTGAAACGAGCATACATAAATAACTTACGCATAGCAAATAGTATATAATTAAAATCTTTAACTAGCATGCATAACAACCTAAGCATAGATGAGAATACAAGTTGAATCTAACAAGCATAAACTACCTAAGCATAACAACGAACGTGTTCGATGGCTTGAGTATTTAATTATAATAGATTGTGTAAAGTGGATTTTGTATACATGTTGCACCCAAAAATGCGTTAAATCATAAAAAGGGTGGAGTATGCTCATAGTTTTGCAAAGTTTCCTTTGGTGATTCCGTGAAGAGTTGGAGGTTGGAGCTTCAAAGCTTCCTTTAAAACACTTAGTGTTTTCTTTTAGAACTCTTAGAGTTCTCTTCCTTGCTTGGAAGATTTGAGAGAAGTAGAGAGGTTGAGAGAAAATGGTTGGAACACTAAGTGTCCTTCTAGAATTCTTAGAATTCTTGATTTAGAGAGATTGAGAGAATTAGAGAGATGGAGAGAAGAATGGTGTGTAGAAAATGGTAGAAGCAGGTTGGTATTTATAGGTAGAGAAGGTGAAAAATGGTGAAATATGATTGGTTAAATAAGGTGGAAAAGGATTGAAAAGATGATTGGTGGAGAAAGGAGGTGGAAAAGGGTGAAATATGATTGGTTAAAGAATGTGGAAGAGGATTGATGAGGTGGAAAGATGATTGGTATATTTTTTGAGTATATTTATGTAATTGAGTATATAAAAGGTATAAAAGTATAACTCAAGTATTGAGGATGTGCATATAAGTATTTATACGTATAATTATGTCGGTTTGCATATAAATACGTATTAAATGATCAGTTGTGTGAATAAAAAAAATATGTATAAAATATGAATTTTATTATGATTAACGCCTTGAAAATGTAAGATTGAAATTAAAGTACGAATGTAAGGTTTCTAAAATTAGAATACGAATACGTACATTTTTAAAATAGAAATACGAAAAAGCGAGGCGTTACAAACAACCTTGAGAAAAAATGAAACTCCATTTAGGGCGTACGAGTTTTTGGAAAGATTATATAGTGTGGTCCTATCACGGCGAAAAATCTAATACTCGAGTTGTAGAAGTAGATAATATTGTGCCACAGGAGGGTATGGAAAACGTTATTGAAGACATAAGGGGGAGCGTATGGAAGAAGATATAGACCATAAACAACAGATGCGGGTGGAGATTCTAGCGGTGTTGATGACGATTTTGAAACCCCGCTAAAGGAAGTTGAAACAGAATTATATCCTGGTTGTACTGCGTTTTCTTCCCTTGACCTTTTAGCAAAGCTTATGAATCTAAAGGAGATACCATTGGACTAATAATTCATTTGATAGACTACTCTTGTTGTTGCGATTTTCAATGCCAAAAGGCAACAAGATTCCCCCTACGCATTATGTAGCTAAGAAGACATTTAAGAAGATAGGTTTGTCGTATAAGACGATAGTGCATGTGTAAATGATTGTGCTATCTTCTATAAAGAACATAAGTCGTTGCAAAATTGTCCCGTTTGTAATAAGAGTCGATGGGTCGATAAAGACACAAAAGGCACGAAGGTAGCTCACAAGGTGTTATGATACTTTCCTTTGACGCCGAGACTTCGGCGTTTGTATTCTTCAAGGCACACAGCAAAAGATATGATATGGCATATTACCGGAAATTCAGAAAATGGGACTACGGCATCCAGTTTATGGATCTTCATGGCAAGACTTTGATAGAAAGCACCCAAACTTCGCGATGGAGCCACGAAATGTTCGCCTGGGGCTTGCAGCTGATGGTTTTAATCCGTTTAATGGTAACGGATTCTTGACTCATAGCACATGGCCGGTTATACTCACCATACAATCTGCCTCCATGGCTATGCATACAGGAGCCCACATTCATGTTGACCTTGTTGATTCCTGGCCCTAAATCACATGGGAAAGACATGGATGTTTACCTTACACCGTTAGTAGATGAGCTTAAAGAATTGTGGCACTCAGGTGTACGTACTAAAGACGCAGCAACAAACGAATTCTTCACAATGAAGGCGGCGTTGTTATGGACGATAAACGACTTTCCAGCCCATAGTAGTCTATCAGGTTGGAGCGGACAGGGCTACATGGCATGGCCAACTTGCAACAAAGACACTCCTTCAATTTGTGTAATTGGTAAATGTGCGTATGTTGGTCATCGCCGGTTCTTAGATGCCAACCATCCATGGAGAACAAGTCTCGACTTTAACGGGAGACCCCGAGACACGAGGCCCTCAGGGACAGTTTAGTCCTGCTGACATAGAAGCTTAACACGGTCGTCTACCAGGCAAGCATCCAGCTTTTGGAGGTGGGAGGATAAACCGGGCAGATTTCAAGCTAAACTGGTCCAAACGAAGCATATTTTTCGAATTTGAGTATTGGTCTTCTTTGTAGCTGAAGCACAACCTAGACGTGATGCATATCGAGAAAAATGGGTGCGACACCTTGCTTGGTACTCTCTTAATGAATGACAAGACCAAAGATACGCCAAACGCACGAAACGACTTGCAAAAACTAAATATCCGACCCACACAATGGTTGAAACAATCGGGTAGTAAGTTCTTAAGTCCCCACCCAAAGTATTTGTTCAAGTCCGACGATCGAAAGCTTTTCTGTGAATTTATAAAAAACATGTTAAACTACCAGATGGGTTTGGATCTAATATCAGCAAGAGGGTGACAAATAACAATTCTAACATTACTGGGTTGAAATCTCATGACTGTCATATTCTCATGCAACATATGATTCCAATTCGGGTTAGAGGGCTTTTGACCAAAGATACATCTACACCAATGGTAACCTTTGTATGTTTTTTAAGCAACTCTGCTCCAGAACATTATTGGTTGAGGATATGAGGAAAGCAAAGGAAGACATCATTACCATCCTATACAAGTTAGAGATGAAGCGATTGCGGGAGGTCCAGTAGCTTTCAGATGGATGTATCCATGTGAATGGTACATGAAAAAACTAAAAAACTATGTCAAAAACCCGACAAAGTCTTGTATAGCTGAAGGTTATGTGCTTGAAGAAGCTCTAACATTTTGTTCAAAGTATCTTAAAGATGTTCAGACTATGTTCAATCGCCCAGATAGAAACGAGGATGTCGTTGTTGAAAAACGAAAGTTTTGGGTGTTTGAATCTAAATGTCGTCCAGCAAGCGCAATGAAGAGCAAATATCTTTCAGCCATCGAAAAAAGCCAATTGGAATGGTTTGTCCTCGAAAACTGCGTAAGAGTCAGGGAGTACATGAAGTGAGTGTTCCTATCTTTACTTTTCATTATCTGTTAATTACTATTTTCCTTTCCTCACTTGCTTATATTTGTCATCAATGTGTGAAATTTTATAGCCAATTAGAAGAAATTATTAAGTTGCATTATATAAATGGTTATTCAACTGTCCTACTTCGGTGCAAGTGGTTTGATACTCGAAGGGGTGTAAAGTATGACAATAATATAACTAGTATAAGCACTGAACATGAATGGGACAAAGACGATCAACTCATATTTGCTTCGCAAGCCAAACAAGTGTTCTTTATCCAAGAGCCGTCTCAAACAGAAAAAATAAACATAGGTGGGTAGTCGAAAACATTAATCATCGAAGAATTTGGGATCGGCCATTAAACGATTACTACGTTGAGCCGGTTCAAAATGTTGATGATGACTTGGAAGATATTGATGTTGTCCACCACAACTCTTCATCTGACTGTCCACTTGTCATCGACCTCACCGAATACTTTCAAATTGGGTCTTCTCATGTTACTTCAGGTGAGCCTGCAATTTAAGTTGATCCCCCTACGGCTACCGTCAATCAAGAGACTGATTATGATGAAGATGATCCCGCTTATGACATCGAGTTTGATTAAAAGAAAAGTTATTGTAATCTATATTAGTTATTATTTGAAAAACACTTGTTAAAATCTTTATTTACATATTAGTTGAACTTGTTGAACTCTTTATTTAAATATTAGTTAAAGTTGTTGTACTAAATATTAATTTCTATTTGATACACTTGTTGTAACATTTGTAACTTTTTAGGAAAAAGGTTTTCTTTGTGGTTTGTATTTGTTTATCTCATGGCGGATGTGATCCCCCGTGGACATGGGGGAGACGGAGCTGGGGATCCATCACCGCGGGATCCTTTTCGGAGAGGGACACATGAGACTGACCGTAAGTTATAAATTATTATTTCGTACTTTTATTTCATTTATTTATAAATGTTGTCATGAATTATATTTTAATTGCAGTGGTTCCCCCAAGGAGAGTTAGGGGGAAAGCAAAAAATCAATAGCTTCGCAAAATGGTGACAGCGAGGGGGGGGTGTCTCTTACATTCGATAGGGATGTAACCTATACCCCCATTGGGGTACCTAGCGACCTATTTTCACGTGAGGCAAGTATGTACATGTGGCGGACCATCCCGTTCGATAAAATGGGTTGGGACAAAGTTTCAAAACCTCACACCGATAAGGATGGGAATTGGGTTGACGCGGTTGCCGAGCAAAATTTTGTAAGTATATATCTAAAGTATAATTCTCTATAATGTGTGTGTTTGTGTGTAATATATATATATAATCATCCTCATAAAATACAGCTTAATTTAGAATGCGAGATTATAGGCGGAGATGAATATGATGGAGAAAGCGGCGGTTCTCAACCGTCAAATCAGGTTGCCGCGTTTTAGAACGTGTTCGGGGATAGACAAGGATGGATACGAGGAGGCATAAACCTTCTGATATGCCCTCGAATGTGTTCGGTTCGCAACCTCAAACTACACAACCCTTTTCTCAGGTAAATTATACAATTTTACTTTAAAATGTTATACAAGTATCAATGAGCGCATGTTACTTTGGCACACGCATGTTACCTTGGTAAATATATGTTGTTCGTATGTTAAATGCTAATCTAGGTTTTGATATCTATTTTAATGTTGGAATTTGTTTCGAGTTTGTTCCAAACACCGACGTTTTTAAACCAACTCGATTCCTATCTCGCTTCTTCGAAGGGAAAGCAAGCCGCAACCGACGATGATGACATTTTTGACAATGACAATGATGTTGACTATTAAGTATTATCGACATATGACAACTATCTTTCTTGTAGTTTTCGGATGTTATTTTAGGATGTTATTATGTATTGTACGGATTATTGTACGTTTTGAATGTTGTATGCGATTATAGGATATTAAGTATTATGTTTAATCAGTTAGTTTGTGCTGCGTAAAACTGGAAAATTGGCATGTTTGTGTATAAACGGAAATACAACAAATGCAGCAGCTGTATTAAAAAAAAGTTAACTTTTAGCGGCGACATGTGTCGCTGCTATTAATGATCAAACTCGTCACTAATGTGTCTGACTAATAGCGGAGACTTTTTAGCGAAGACACTTGTCGCCGCTATTGATATATATCAATAGCGGCAACACCAGGCATTACCGGCGACAAATGGACCTTTACCGGCCAACTTTTACCGACGATGCAATACCGGTGACATCTCGCCGCTATTAACAATAGCTGCGTAGATCACATGCATTACCGGCGACAACCTGTCGCCGCTATTTCCTCCTTTTCTTGTAGTGGTGCCTTAACTTGGTTGTTGTTAATCTGAACTCCTTCATATTCTACTCATGAAACGGACCAACCCAATAACTTGTACAGATTGGATGAAGGTGACGACGAGTAATAAGTGGGGTGTGAGGTTGAGGTTGAGGTTGAGGTTTAGAATGGTTATTGTTGGAGGAAAAAGCGGGGTTTAGAGTGGTTGTGGTTTAGAAGAATAAGGCATGCTAACAAGGCGGTCTGTTAAATGAATCGAGTTTAAGTGTTGTAGATGCTCTTAATAACTTATTAGAGCATATCCGTCTGAAATTTCAGACTCTACCTTCAAAACCCCAGCCCCATTGGGGTGGGTAGGTCCATGGTCCACCAATACGGACTCACGAGTTAAAGGTTTTCATATTTATAGTTGTGCTGCATGTATAAATGTGCTTTATTTGCTGAAAAAAATATGTTTAATATCATAATACTAATATTATATATATATTAAGCCCATTAAGTTTAACTATTTTCAAATCAATCTCGACCGTGATCAGGCTGAGACCCTTTAAACTTCACTTTTTTAACTGCTGTTATAGCAGTTATAGCAGTTTCTTCAACCTTCAACCCACGTCTACCTCTTCAAACCACGTCTTACATTCCTCCCCGGCAGTTTTTGATAAGCTTCATTGGTTTCTCTGGAAACTTCCCACTCCCCTATTACTTCGCCTGAAACAAGTAACAACCCCACTCCCCAGATTCCACCGTTGTTACAAGTAACCGCAAAAAGAAGGGCCAGTTACGCACAGACTTATAAACCCTGGAACCCCTTATTATCTTCTCTCCTCTCTCTCTCTCGACGACACATGCGCTTCCAAAAAAAACACATATCAATGCAGTTCCGATAGTTGCACTGCAATAAACGAACCCTAATCGAACAACCACTGCCCTCGCTTCGACGACTCCTGCAATTTGATCTGTTCTGTTTCACATGACCAGGTAACAGTCGAACCCTCTCTTCTATTTTTCTGATTATGGCTTTATCAAATTTTATTTGGTTTATCATCACGACAACTTAAATTCAGAATCTAATTTCTCACTGTGATGGATAGATTCTATGGTGGTGGTATGAATCGTTTAAGAGGTGAGAGAACTCCACTGCTTAACAAAAAGGTAAGCTTAAAAAAACTCTCACATAGAACTGAAATTGGACTTCTTCTTTAAATCTTTTGAAATCTGGTTGAAAATGAGATTGTTGAGTTGTAATATGTGTTTTCATCATGTTTTTGCTACTAAATTCGTAGATTTTAGTTCTATCTTTGTTTATCAAAATAAATCTTTTAGAGCATAATAATTACACATGTTTGATTTTGTATTGAATGGGAAGAGCATCAAATCGGTACCCCTGCGGTTTTATAATCTACTGAACTTTGGTTTGATAGGTTGGTTACAGGGTTTGAGGAGAAACGATGAGCAGGGGGATCATGAACTTGGAGATGCAGTGTCGGTAATTCGGACTTTTGGAGCATTTTGATTTTGGTTCACCAATACAACCTGTTTGATGAAATGCCTAAGTAAAATTCAATGTCAGGTCCTTCTGATTTTGTTCTTAGTTATTAAACAGGCTACAAAGGTGCAATGTAAGAGTTCTCCCGCTGGTAAGTTGATACTATTATGTCCTTTCACCACGTTCAGATGTATAATTATTTTGTGTTTGTGAATATATTCACCTGTTATTTATTTATTTAACACGCAAAACCTAGGGGTTGTTTATTTGATACAATTTATCAATCACAAATCTATAAAAAATCCTAAATCTTCGAAGATAAAAACGTAGATGAATCATGAAGTATTTTGGGAAAAGATAAACTCACATTACTCTATATAATGTAGCGAGATATGTTTCTTATGCAAGGGAAAGAACAAATGTGATCAAGGTTATGAAGGTCCTGGATATCTTGTCGTTGTCTTGTAGGCTATGAAGGCAACCCTTATGTTGCAGAAGATTGCAAGAGTAAGTTTTTGGTTCGCATTTGCATGCTTTTTTTTCCTAATTTATTTATACCTTAAGCTTTTGATTGACACTTTTTTTATTATATATATACTAATAAATATGAAGGACAAAATCATGATTGCAATCATGATGCTCAAGGTGATGATTCAGTTATAAATGTAGATGGTAGGAAAGACCGAACAGGTTGCACTGCTGATCAATCCACCATTATAAAGGTAGTTGTAGGTAAGTAATCTTGCAATAATTTTCCAGTTTATACCTTAAGCTACTAATAATAGTTTTTCCAGTTTATACCTTAAGCTACTATTAGGAATTGAATCAGCATGTATTTGTTCAGCTATAATCCTTCAGGAAAAGCTGGAATTATAACACTTGGCTCACCTGTTTTTGTACATTTAACATCTGAATCTGCATTTGAGGTAGGATTGTAGGGACCAGTGCACCTTTGTACATGTGTGTGTATATATATATATATATATATATATATATAATATATATATATATATATATATATATATATATATATATATATATATATATATGTATATAATTGTGAGGAACAAGGCCATTGGGATCAGCTTTATCTATATTTATTATTGTAAAGATGTCTATAAGGCAAATTTAGTTCAATTCGCTCGATGTTTGATGTTACTTTAATTATTATTATTATATAATGAGATAAAATTCTAAGATATTTATGCATATATAACTTAGCGAAGTTGGTTCAGGTAAAAAACAGACTGTTTATTGCACTCGTGCCTTCAACTTTGTTATCAAGGTTGTCCATATGGGCGGCTTGGGTAACTTGCCAAAGTTGGTTCAGCTCAAGTCATTTCTTTTTTCTGTTGTATGAGTCAAAACAAGGTAGATCAGGCCAGTTCCGCAAAAAAAGTTCCTCCTTTTTTTATGAATTTTATTAATAATTAGCAGTTGAATATGATCATAGATGTACAGGATTGGATTATTTTAATTACAGCTATAATGTTAACTTTTTTATAAAGTATAGAAGGTTTTATGCATTTGAATACATTTCGGATTACTTTCAAGGGGATGACTACCCAGTTTCTCCTCCGTCGTTCCTTTAAGGTCACATTTTCATTCAATATTTTGTCTTCAGATATCTTTTTTGATACCAATTGGTCAATCTGTTACTGCATAGTTGTATATGAACTCATTGCAGTCATATTGCATTCTTGCTGATGTATTTTTGACTAAGTACTGTATTTAAACAGGTGGAAAGCGGGCATATGGCCTTGTGCATGCGACAGTTGTAATTTGGATTGTTATTGTGCCAATGGGCAAATGCACCGGTGAGTCCAAACATTGTTACTGTCGGATTAGGCCAATATTAAATCCTAATTGTTTTGATATCATATATAACTATAATGGTACATGGATCTACAGCTGCTCAGGGCTCTTCTTTAGAATTTGTTATACTCTTGCAAAACATTTCAGGGTCATTGCAACCAATTAACTTGGGTGAGTTTTGTATGTTATAATGTTTGTGCTTTCATATGATGTTGGAGTAATATGTGATGTTTCATTCGTTTGATAGATGAAATGGTCATATGTCTGTTGGGGTTCCCTTCAATGGACACACATTGAGACATAAGTAGCCGTTTTTTTCACCACGTAATAGTACAGCATTCATTTCCTTCAGGCTTATTTCTTATCCTCGTCTTTTTTATGTTGATGGGCAGTTGGATGTATCAACTAGGCCTGACTTCACTTGCAAAAGTACTAAAGGTTAGCTGTCTATCAAGTATATTGTTTAGAGGATTACTTTTATGTGTCTTCAATATGTGTATAATATTATATGGCAACACAGAGCTCAGGCTTGGTTCATTCATTCCCATCCTGACCATAATCACATCTGTAGTAACCCACCTTCCTACTTTCTTCCCTCTCAACTTGCCTCTTCCTCCTGATCTACTCTTGCTTTAATATGGGATTATTGACCTTTTATGACATTTTGGGAACTTACAGTTATTGATGTGGTTGCAGGTATGTTTGTTATGCAGGCAGCCCGGTCAGAGTGTCAATAAGTGCTCTCCCAAGAATGGGAAGAATATTGACAAGAAGTTATGTTTAGTGTAGAATTCGGCCATTCTCTTTCCTTATGCCACCACCCTCTTCAAGATGGTAGTTTGCTTGACTAATCCACAAAGATTTATGCCTGATGCTTCTGCTGCTGCATCTGCACATCATACTTTATTATGGTGACAATTGTGTAACCGTTATGATGAACGGAGCCAGCTATGGCTCCACTTAAACAATCACAGATGGATAAGGTGATATAGTCGACATTTGTTTCAGTGTTTTTCAATACAACATAATTTCATGAGGGACTAAGTCTATGATTCCATTAGCAATGTGGCTAGCAAGATAATATCGCTGGCTCACATGCTGAGGCGGATCGAACCGCTGACGAAGGTGATAAAATGATGATGAAAATATACAACGAGCAGAGAAAGTGATCTGAATAGGAGAGCATGATAGGAGAAATTCAAATCAGGATTACAAAGAATGGGATCTTGATGTTAAATAGGGGTATTATCGAACCGGAAAGAAGACAATCTTAAAGCAAGACTGAAGAAGATTTTGGACTCTATTTAGGTGTGGCTACATGATGATAAAGTTTCCCTAAAAAGTGAGTGGTCAATCTTTTGTGTATTAGTTGGTCAAATAATAAACAAAATAATTCTGTCAGTAGGGTATTTATGCATTACGCGTATGTACAGCCAAGAATTTACTTTCTGTGAGAAAGTGAAGGCTAGATTGTGTAATCATAATGATTTGCAAGCTTTATTGAAATGTTTGCATATCTATAACAGAGAAGATTGAGTTACTGACTTGGTATGTATAAGTAATGCTTACATATTTTACATCAAATTCCTTTTGTCATTTAGTGTAACCTTAAAAGAGGAAGTTTTCAAAATACTATTTTGTTTTTGTTGGTAATTGTTGAAGACCCAATGCAAAATGTGTGACAAGGCTATTGTCTCAAGTGACAAACAAGGGAAAAGGATATGGCTAACATCTTTGAATGGTCATATAATATAATTTCATTTCAAATGTGAGCATGTTAGCCATTTTTGCATCAGAGTAAAATAGAGTGTCAAGATTTAACCTGATAATGCTTTTTAACTTTTTTTTCATTATATATGACATTTAATTTCAGACTACTAGCCTGCTAATCTTCTCGAGAAACTCCCAGATCTTTAGATGGATTTAGCACATTCTTTGAAAACTGAAAATATGGGTGATGACAAACCACTGACTCTTTCATACTTGCTACTTTTTTTCTTTGAGAAATTCTTGGCTACCACTAATATTTTCATCCAACTTAAATATTTAATGTATTACTTAACATTTATCCTCTTGACCTTCTAAATTTATTTGTTTGTGGTTATGTTAAGTGTTTTAATTGGTTGGATTGTTGTCATATAAAAATGTCAATAGGTCGAAAAGAGAAGAGGACAATCCAAAAGCCGAATAAATATAGGCAATTGACCAACCATGTTTGAATGTTATTACACTTTCCCCCAATGTTGTCTATCGTTTACTTTTTCATTAAAATGACACAATTTCATGTTTACCACTCTACAAGTTTTATTTTATATTCTTTTGTGGTTGTACATTGTTCACGTTCATGTGTGCTTTTGTTTGTAATGCTGTTTAGATTTGTGTCCACTTAATGTGGGTGTTTGAGATTGCTTATTTTGAGCTCCTTTTAACTTTTAGACCTCTTAAAAGTTAATTTGTGTTTGAAAAGAAGACAAGGAAAAGTTAGAGGGTTATGACTTTTTCGACAAAGGAGATGGAAAAGAAGAAAATGAGAAAAGAAGAAAAGGAGAAGCAATCCCAAACACCCTCAATATAGATATATTTGTTTGTTACGCTGTTAGAGTAACCGGTCCACCGGACGGGTATTAAACTAGTTACTATTAGGACCAACAATGTTTGGGATAATGAATGGCAGAAAAACCTGACTATTTTTCAGCAAAAATTGCACTTTGTTTTTGAATTAGAAGGTTTCTGGTTTGCGATATAAGGGATTTTGGGTGGAATGTTTTTGTTTTAGAGAAGCGATTTGTCTCTAAATAAATTAGCATAACTCATAAAAACCCTTCTATTAAACTACATAGTTAATACTAATTACTTCTATTAAACTACATAGCTAATACCATCCCCATCGTTACACTCATCCAGAAGACGTTCTCGCCGGGCCACTTTCCAACATTTATAGCCGTTACAAACAGCTAGTTTTAAAAAAAAATGTAATTTTTTCTTTCCACTTTATAAATACACCCTTTATTCCCTCATTTTAACCCAAATCTTTCTTATCTCTCACTTTTTTATACACCACCTTAATTTTTATAAAGTTTTAGGCATGTTTTCTTCATCTTGGTGTTCGTCATCATCTTCGGCTAAGGGCGATTTGTTTTTTTGGTTTTTTTGCGAAAGCCGTAATGCTGGCAGCATAGATGACCATGGAGGAAGAGGAAGAAGCGTCGTCACAACCGCGAACTAGGCAAGCCGCCTTAAACTTAGAGCGAGAATGTTATATTTATTTTTCGGTGAAACTAATATATTTAATTTGTTTTTCGGTGTTAATAATGTATTTCATTTTTTTTCGATGTTAATATTTAGGTTCCCATGATAGATTAGTGGCCGATTACTTTTCCGACGAACCTTTGTACACGGCTGCAATGTTTAAACGTCGGTTCCGAATGAGTCGTTGACTGTTCTTACGTATAGCAGACGACATGGCGACGTCTGATCCGTTTTTCACAGTTCGATACGACACTAGGGACAATAGGGGATTCACCACTTTACATAAATGTACGGCAGCCATTCGCCAACTGGCATAGTGGACGACACCCGATTCGTTGGACAAGTATTTAAGGATGTCCGAAAGAACTTTACGAGGATGTTTGTACAAGTTTTGCAAATGGAAGGTGAAGCTGTATAGCAAGAAATATCTGTAGAAACCAAAAGCAAATGACGTACAAAAATTATATCAAGCGCACGAAGAAGGGCATGGTTTTCCAGGAATGCTCGGAAGCATTGATTGCATACACTGGTCATGGCAGAACTGCCTTACTGCGTGGCGAGGTCAATATACTCGAGGCGATCATGGTCATCCAACTATAATACTAGAGGCTATTGCGTCATAAGATCTTTGGGTTTGGCATACTTTTTATGGTGTTCCTAATTCACTTAACGACCTTAACGTCATCTACCAATCAAAAATCTTTAACGATATCATAGTAGAAACTGGTCTAGACACAAGTTTTACGGTTTCGGGGGTGGAATACAAACGTGGTTACTACCTTGCGGATGGAATATACCCAACATCTCTACAATAGTTAAAACTATTCCGCACCCGACAAACGTTAAAAGAAAGAAATTTGCCAAGTTTCAAGAGGCTGGGAGAAAAGACATTGAACGGTGTTTTGGGGTTCTACAGAAATTGTGATACTCTATGTATGCTTGTATCTTGCTGCATAACATGATCCTCGAAGACGAAGGTAGAGCGAGTTATGAGTATGGCGAAAACGTGCCTAATGGGAATTCTGTTCCAGTAAGTGTAGAACAATAAGATTTTAACGGATTCTCCTTATGTAACGAGTACATACACCAAACCTTCAAGCGGACTTAGTGGAATGCATTTGGAACAACGCACAAAACGAACCAATAATGACATGCCGGATAAAGACTAATAATTTTTTTAATTAATATTTTTTAAAGTTTAGGTTGTTTTTTTAATGTAATGTAAGAATTAATAGAGTTTAAATTAATTTTACTATTATATGTATATTGCACAAATTTACAAATAATAATAAATGGGGGAGGCCCATCCTTCATCCCCCTTAGTCTTGGATGGGCATCCTCCTTGGATGTTGAGGTGGCGATGATGTGAAGAGGCATCCTCCAAGGTCTTACCTACTCTACACCCCATAGTGTTAACGTATTAAATTTTGGCCTCTGTCACCTACAATACTCACCTTGAAGTTTGTAAACTTTCACTTTAGCCCCCTTTAACCTATTAAGTTTAGAATATATAATTTTCACTTGTTTAACTCTCTATGAACTTTATAAATGTCATTTTGACCATATATATCATCTGTTTTTTCTTTAATAGGTTTATAAATGTCATTTTTCTTTAATAACTTTCGTTTGTTAACTTTAAAAAAACTAATTTGTTGCGTGCTTATTTTTATTTATGTGTTGGTATAAATTCATGTTGATCTGCCTTTTTGTTTGAAAACGTGTCGTGTCAAATATAATATTTTTCATGTTTCAACTATTACTATTTATCTTAAAAGCCAAAGTCGGTAGTCTTTGCCACCGGCCAAAACAACCCCTACACTTTTAAAATTGACACTTTCCCTAAACTTTTTAAATTTTTTTTATAAAATTTAATTTTCCTCCCCCTTGAGTTTCTAACCCGCATATTTTCATTTTTTTCTACTTTGCTTATTTTTATGTACGTGTCGGTATAAATTAACGTTTTGACATAAACGAGATAAGTCACGTTTCGACGTAAAGTTTTTCGGAATCGAGTCGGGTCATATATAAGACGTTTCATACTTATTTTTATGTACGTTTTCAATTGTTCTACGTTTAAACGTAAATTCAGAAAAAAGAACAAATAAAAAAACCCTATTTTATGATGTGCTTATTCTTATGTACATATCGGTATAAATTCACATTTCGGCGTAATTTTTTTCGTTAACGAATCAGTTCAAATATAATACGTTTTAATGTTTATTTTTATGCACGTTTTCAGTTGATCTACGTTTTGACGTAAATTTATGCACGCTTTCAGTTGGTCTACATTTTGTACGATATAAATTTGATTCACTTGATCTACTTTTTTATTCAACAAAAATATATATGTTACACTAAGTTAGACTGGAAATTTCGAAACACGCGTCTTCAGATAATTTACACACCACGTTACACTTAGACTAATCTACTCGATGGTTAACGGGCCCGCGGCCCATCGCTCGAAGAGTCATATTGCTAGTAAATGATCAATAAAGGAATAACTAAAATTTCGAAGTTAGACCTTCTTAACGTTTTACAACCTGTTTTGAAGTTTGATTTTCTTAACGTTTTTACCTGTAGTTACCTAGGGTCCTGGTACTAAAAGATAATAGTATAACATCATATAGCACAAATTATACATATTATTATTATTATTATTATTATTATTATACATAATATTTTGAATTCTTTATGAACAGTATTTTAATTTAAATTATATATATATATATATATATATATATATATATATATATATATATATCATAACATATTATATTATTATATGTACATATTATTTTAAATCTTCATAAACAATACTTTTATTTAAATTTAATAATTAAATACTATAGCATAATAGATTGTGCTAATACCACATAGTCAGCTCTAATTTTTTTTATTTAACATTTCAAATAAATTCATCATGGTTCTAAGAATACAATATTTCTAATTATTATACATATTATTATTATATATACATATTATTTTGAAGTCTTTATGAACAATATTTTAATCTGAACTATATATATATAGGGAAAAGATATATAGAAAACCCACTTGTGGTGAGAAAACCTAGGAAACTCAAAGCTTCTGACATTTTTTAGAAAAAAATTACACATGTAATATACATGTTTTTAAGGGTTTTGAGCAAAAAAATTAAAAAAGCACCGAACGGATTTTAAAAAAAAATAAACAAGTTTTTGTGTAACATATGTTAAATTCATGTGTAACATATGTTACAGTCGTGTTGCTGAAAACTTGTTTATTTTTAAAAAAAATATCCACTCGGCGCTTTTTTGATTTTTTTTTGCTCAAAACCCTTAAAAACATGTATGTTACATGTGTGATTTTTTTCAAAATAAAAAAAAATGTAGTTTCCTAAGTTTTCTCAATTACAAGGGTTTTCTCCATATACATACATACACACACACACACATATATATATATATATATATAGGGGATGGATCATGAGAAAACTAGTTTAAATGAGAAAACCAAAAAACTAACTAAAAAAGCCAAAAAAACATATCGATTTTTTTTATAAAAATCGCTATATATATTATATAAAAAACTTTTTTATAAAAAAAAAAAAGCATATAATGCGCATATGCAACATACATATAATGCACATGTGTAGTACACATATAGTGCACAAGTGCAGTACAAGTTGTTTTATTTTTTTTGAAAAAAAAGTTTTTTTATACATAAAATACAGCGATTTTTTAAAAAAAATTATAAAAAAAAAATTATATGTTTTTTATGCTTTTTTTTTTTGCTTTTTTAGTTAGTTTTCTAGTTTTCTCATTTATATGTAGTTTTCTCATGATCCTATCCCTATATATATATATAAATGATACATATTATTATTATTATTATTATTATTATACATTACATATTATTTTGAAGTCTTCATGAACAATACTTTAATTTAAATTTAATAATTAAATATTATAGCATAATAGATTGTGCTAATACCACAAGTTCAACTCTAATATTTTTTATTTAACATTTCAAATAAATTCATCATGATTCCATGAATACAATATTTTTAAATTATTTAGATGATTTATATATATGGTTTGAAAATATTTAGATGATCTATATACATTAAAAACGAACTCATATTTTCTTATGTTATCTTGATAATTATTATACAACTTCGTATGTGATAATCAAACGGATATCTACACCGATACCCTAATAAACCGAACAAATATCATCCGAAAAATATCGATACCGGTGTTCGTTTTTATGGTTTCAATCGATGTCAAACACGTGTTGATTGTTTATACTGAGTGCATGCATCATATCGTATTTGTAGTGTGGCAAGTTGAACTGATAACGACCAAAATCTTATCGTGATAACGCGAGAAATCCCATTTGTTATATATATAATGTTATAAGTGACATAAATAATAACATAAATTTTGTATGTTACTTTATTATTTTTTAATCATTTTTTATTGTGACGTGATTAAGAAGTCCGAATATAACCGCTTTTAGTGATCTTCCAAATAATTATATTTTTTTTTTGTAATTATATTTGTTTTTTAAGCTCTAAATGATGAATAGTGATTAATTTTTCTAAGTACTTATTTATTTCTTTTAACTTGAACTTTTAATGACTTGCGCTCATTAATTTAAAAAAAAATAACTTTGCAGCTATATTTATTTTTTTAACATTGCCGTATAAATAATTTTATACGGTGCAGCTATCGTATGAAATCGAACTAAACCAATAATAAATAGTAAATTACTATTTTTAAGTATGATTTTGCTTTTTAATAACATATATTCATCATTATATTTGATTTTTTTGGTAACCTGCATTCTACTTTTATTTTCTTTCAACATTGTGATATATATTATTAGAAATGAATACCATGATGATCTCAATCAATCAATACCATTCGAACAACATTGGTGTCGGTTCCTATGTTCATTTTTATCGTTTTCGATCAATATAAAACAGACGTTGATTTCTACATAAAATGCATGTATCGTACTTATATTGTAATGAACCAAACTGTATCAACCAAATGCCAGCGGGTAACGTACCGCCACAACGCGACGAGCATACACCCTATGTAACACCCCAAAAACGTCGCAGCGGAAATACAAACGTAATGGTGACGGAAGTTGGTGCCCATAAATATCTTAGTGGATGATGCATCGTTAATTTTGGACATATTACTTAATTAAAACATTGTTTGCAAGTTTAAACATAAACCACAACCATAGAGTAGTTAAGTTGTCTCGATCCTATGGATCTTAATACAGTCGGTCCCAAATAAATTTTCATAGTTGTCCAATGTTTATTATTAAACAAAACATGCATCACAACCACAAGACACGCCAAATATTCCCGAAGCCATGTTCAAGTATCTGAAGAACACGTTAATGTCAACACAAAGGAGGGTGAGCTCACATATTCAAATTTAAAACAAGGAAAACTTTCTAATTATGTGTTTATTGTCAAAACATCCAAATAATATTTTTCGAAAGTTAATTTATTTCCTTAATAAAATCCACGAGTCAGCCGTCGCAAACGTTTCCCCGAAACCTTCGAACTAAAGCATCTTCCCAAGTTTTACATATTAAATTTATTGCATCAAATGTTCAGACTTGTATGTTTGCAAGACAATACGAACTATATATTAACGATAAGGGTATAATCAAGACAATATAATAGAATATCAATTCGTCGTTTGACTTGATTGGAGCAACCGATCACGACGGGGTAGTCAACCCGATAGATCTATCAACAATTCTACGTGTTCAATACTTAAATGATTAAACAACAATGCCTGCGCATGCGCCCATAAGGGCCATCTATATCACGTGCCTCATGAACAATATATATACCCTACTAAAATGATAAGTTTTATATATAACGAGTTGTACGAATCCCCGACGTCCCCACCGAAACGTAAGCCTAATCCCGATACTTACTCTCTTGAGACCGAGCCAATTCGTCACAACTTTAGATTTAAGAAATTTTTAAATCTACACGGTCGTTTTATCCCCAAAACACCGTAACAATGGCCATTTCTCCCCGAAACATATTATATCAAAACCATATATTTTCCACGAAAATATATTCATAATTTAATCAAAAGGTACATTATATACAACAACGTATACTTAACCTTTTAAGGCATGTTCTTCCCTCAAAACAATTATAAAACAATAAAAAGAGGGGTTTAGTGACACTCACCTTTGGGTGCGTAATTAAATTAGCGCGATCCCACAATTTAATTCTACACGTCCTAATATACGTAGGAACGATTTATCAAACAATATGTTACAAAATTCCTAAGTTTCTCCAACACTTAGAATTTTCACATAACTTTGAGATTTTCTGCAAAAGTTATTATTTTTAATTATGTTGGCATATATATACTTTAATATTTCGTGATGTGAACGATTTTATTGGTGACCTTAATGTTTTATCCGTTACACTCCCGTTTATAAATACTATATATCTACGATTTGCGCGTCATAATATATATACATAAACGTGCACATTTACAAAATATCATAACACGCGAATCTCGTTAACTCATACACTTATCATTTTTAAAGCATGCATACATGAAATAACTTATTTAGTTAACCTATGTATAAAATTTCATGCTCGACAAATAAGTTACACATTAATCGCGATTTTACCGTTTCTACCATTTTAAACATACAAGCGTACATGCATAGTCTAAATTCCCGCTATCATGTCAACACTTCACATATTATCATATTCACATATTCAAATCACATAACACATTTAAACACATATGGTTCACCCATGAACAACCCATTCTAGTGTATGTTGAAAAATGCGTATTTTAGCGATTCGGTAACGTTTTCGGGTGCCGGAAGTCACGTATGACCTACCAAACACCAAATAATCTTAATATAAGTTAAAATACTTATATTTATATCAAAAATATTAGTTTAGTTACTGATCTAAAACAGTTTCATAAAAACCACGTAAAAAGACGATTTTTAGCGTTTTTTATGCATAGTTTTGCGTCAAACGTTACTATAACCATCCGAACTCGAAATGACTTCATATTTTAACACAATACATGTTATATACTGAATAAAATGATGGTTATAATCAGATTAGTGCAGTTTTTGTGCAAGGCACATAAATCATGTGATTTTACACATTTTACAACACTTTTAAGCACATAGTACAACATGCAAAGCTAGTAAACTTCATGTCAAGTTTCACACTACTTTAATACATGAAATAACCTTATTTTTAAAGTTTATAATCTGATCTAAAATCATTTTTATCATAACATAATTAAATCATTATTTCATGACCACTAATCATCATGCATGCCTAAGTACAAGTACTTAATGCACACATATCATATTATCATCAACATGCATGTACTCTTATGCATCTAGACATACATTTATTTCATGTTCATATATCCAAGAACATTCTCATCTTCCTTAATCATCATCATCAAATCATTCAACATAAATGCAAGACATATATACATTTATATTTTAACAATAAAAGTCCACATGCATGCACATATATACATACACACACGACACATATATACATACATGGTTCCAAAATTTTACTTTTACATGTCCATATCTCATGATCAAACCTTTAGGAACATTCGATAGATTACACATGCATCACCTTTCAAACATCTTATCAAAGAAGATTTAAATAAAATATCAAAAACTCAAATCTCATATGTATACATATACACATACATACATACGGCCCTACATACATGCATACACTTATCCATTTCCATTTTCATTAAAAACCCACTTGTTATTGTTTTTAAGCTAGTGTTTATGTTCAAGAACTAGAGAAACTTCCATCCTCATCAAAATTCATCAAGAATCAAGAACAAAGTTTTTAAAGAAATTTTATACCTTCTTGTTTTTGATGGGTTTTTAGCAAAGTATGATGGTATGGAGCTTGCTTCTTGCTTGGAAACACCTTTAGACCTTCAAAACACCTTGGAACCTCTTTGAAAATGCCTTTGATCTTCAAGAACAAGCTTGAAACTTAAAAAATGGTGGAGTGTGTGTGTGTTTTGGCCGTGAGTATCAAGAGAGAGAGAGAGAGTGTTTGATTTTGAATTGTTTGTCTTGGATTTGGTGGATTATGGAAGATTTTATAAAAGGTTTAATCATTACCTACACTTCCCCATGCCAACACATGGAGGAGAGAGAAGAAAATACACCTCCATGGCTGCCACATATGTCTAATACACACACATATATCCGTGTATGTACATATATATATGAGTTGTAGATTAAAAACTAGTATTTAACTGGATACCGGGTGTTTTATCTAGCGTTTTAACTGCGTTTTAACGTGTTTTAAATTATTTTCAATGCTTTATAAAAATAAACTCACCAAAATATTACTAATCAGTATTTTGTTTGCCTGGACCGGCTACGTTGTCGGTATTTGGCAGTATGCCGCTGTGTTGCGCAGTAAGCGCTTAAATTCGCAAAATAGAGATTTTTAAGCGTTTAATTTATTTTTATTATTCTATAAAAATAAACTTGTTAAATTAATACTATAATAATTATTAGTTTCCCTGGACTGGCTGTGTTGACAGTATTTTGTCAGATACGCCCAGTATCGCGTAGTACGCGCTTAAACTCGAAAAATAGAGTTTCTTAGCGTTTTAAATTATTTTTCCTCACGATTATGACTAAATATATTATTTCAATCATAACGGACTATTTTTAGGATTTTAACATTATTCGGCGGTCAGCGACGTTCGTTTCGCATTTTAACCGTTACGCGATAAGCGTTTATCTTAATATTGCCAACGTAATTTTTATCAAACTTTGAATTTACCAACACATCAAATACCGTATATAAACATCATAAATAATCAAATACGGTCTTTTATTCATTCATGACACGCGTTACATTTGTACGGTACAGCCTAAATAGCCGGGTATCACACCCTAGTAGCATTTAATCATCATATCAGATATAAATAAATCACCATATAATATTTTATATTATCTAGTATATGTATTATTCCATCTAATTAATAACAAATATAGATATATAATCTTGAGTAGGTATTATACGAATGCTGAACGCTGTTAAGACTTCTGTAAATAATATAAAATATATTCCAAACTAAAATCGCTTTACGAGGATCTTTAGAATTTTGATATCCAGTAGTTAAAGATTCTATGCATTGCGGCGAATCAATTTTAAACATCAAAACATAGATTAAAAAAATGCACGGAAATCACAGAAAAAAGTTACGTCAAAATTTGTCTTTGAATGTTACAAATGAAATGACAAGACCCCTATTTATACATTGTCAAGTTCGCTGGTGGGAGTGCAAGTTCGGGCGAACTTGCTTAGTCAAGTTCGGCCGAACTTGACTTCAACCTTACAATTACAAGCGAACTTGACTCTTAATCATACATAAACTTGACATTTCGCTCCTAAATACAGACTCGATATTATACGATGACGTAGGCAACAGACATATGCATCAACAGACTCCCCCTTGGATGTTGCCGTAGTCATCATTCTTCAATTAAGTTCCTGAGTCTTTAATGTTCTCTTGATCTTTATATCTTGAATAACTTTAACATCCATGCTCCCCTTGCTTTGAGCTTTCTGGTATCTTTAATCAACGTGTTTATCTAGCTCCCCCTCAAATGATGCTTCGAATCTCTAAGATTTGACGATTAAGAACAATCACACGTATCCACACACAAACTGTTTCTTAACAGTCTCGTTTGAGAGATTGCATGATTCTGAGATACGAGGTCTTTATAGATAGTTGATATCTGGGGTATTATACAAGTTCTTCTGATTTTGCGGAAGCAATAGCCTAGAACTTCTATAATGCTTTATGCTAAAACCCGTAAACTGCATGCAAACTTGAAAAGAATCAAAAGATCTAATCAATTGCAACGCTTAAAAGATTCCTTAATTGGAACACACTTATAACTCGAGCCTTCGTCTCTTTGTCGATACGGTGGTATTAATCTGAGCTCTCAAGGCTTTGCATTAACCCAGATACAGATATCAATTACGCTATATTCACCTGTAAGATGAAATCTAGGGAATCTTGATACGGGAGTATATTCAAGAGGTGGGAACCATAGTTAAGTCAAGTTCTATAATTCATACCTAACATATCATGGAACAATTGAGAAATGTGATGAAGTTTAAGTGGACAAACATATCGACAATCTAGGTAAACAAGTTTAAAGCTTAAAGTTATTAAAAGGTCAACGGTACTAATGATATGTCTCAAAAACTGAGATGATCCTCTAGCACGTGTTCTCACAAAAAATATAAACTTTAATATTACATTTCAGTATGTTTACATTTCTGCTTTCAAAATTCAAAATCCAAAAAGATTTTCTTTCAAAATCTTCCATGGAAACTTGATAATTTGGATGTGAGCCGGACCAACGAGACTGTTAAGAAACAGTTTGTGTGTGGACACGTGTGATTGTTCTTAATCGTCAAATCTTAGAGATTCGAAGCATCATTTGAGGGGGAGCTAGATAAACACGTTGATTAAAGATACAAGAAAGCTCAAAGCAAGGGGGAGCATGGATGTTAAAGTTATTCAAGATATAAAGATCAAGAGAACATTAAAGACTCAGGAACTTAATTGAAGAATGATGACTACGACAACATCCAAGGGGGAGTCTGTTGATGCATATGTCTGTTGCCTACGTCATTGTATAATATCGAGTCAGTATTTAGGAGCGAAATGTCAAGTTTATGTATGATTAAGAGTCAAGTTCGCTTGTAATTGTAAGGTTGAAGTCAAGTTCGGCCGAACTTGACTAAGCAAGTTCGCCCGAACTTGCACTCCCACCAGCGAACTTGACAATGTATAAATAGGTCTTGTCATTTCATTTGTAACATTTAGAGATTTTGTCACGACAGAGGCGAAGCTTTGTCCAAGTGTTTCTAGGATCTGTAACGTTGAATATTAATGAAACGGCGATTAAATAGAAACAAATGAGTGTATCCAATGTCGCCTATGCAAACAGATTCCGCATGTTTACCTTAGGTGTCAGATTAGTGCCCGAACGATCCGTATAACTCACCTACAAAATTGGTTATATTATTGGGACATATTGTCCTCTTAAATCGACACCCTTTTCATACGAGTCGTATAGCTATAGACGACTCGTATAGAGCTATTACAATTTCTAAGGTCCGTCAAAGGTTGCTATGTGAGTCACATTTCTAAGGTTAGTCAAAGGTTGCTACATAGATCACATGTTAATCCTATACGAGTAATATAGAGCTATACGACTCGTATATGGTACGATTTAGTACCATGTCTCTCCACAGTGACAGAAAGTGATGGACGTGATACTACGTGAGCTATACAACTCGTATAGAAATCTTAGGAATGATTGTTTTGTCATTCTTTCTCCCTTTTAAACCATGAAGAAGCAACGACTGCTTCATTCTTCTTTCTTTCGACAAACAATTCAAACATGTCTTGGTTTAACCTCAATTAGGTTTTTGGCGAATCGTCAGGCAACATGAGCACGTTTATATCGTCAAGCAACACGAACACGTTTATTCTGGAAAGCAGCGTAGCATAGTATATATTAACTTGTTTTGTTTATGAATACCACACCATTGTTTTAGGAGTGTTCTATCATCCCTGATTCTTACAATGGGAAAGTAAATGATGATCACGTGGAAGAGGTCGTGTCCGGCTTTCGTTCTTATCACAAAGAACCGTTGTTGCCAGATCTGAAAGAGTTAGGAATTTATTTACTTATTCAAATTAGGTGTTAGATTTACGATCATCTTTTACCCGTATTTTTAGTTTGTTGTGCCTAGCGGTGAATACGATTACGGGTGTCCGTGTTACGAAGACATGTATGAGGCCTCGTACGGATAATAAAACTATGGCAATAATGTTTTCGTTAATGAGGCATCATACGGACAATAAGACGTTGGTGAGCCTTCTTACGAACAAGAGTCATTGGTTGACGAGCAACCCACTTACCCGGAAGTTTCGTATGAAACTGATCGGGTACGAATGTTATATTTTGTTAAAATATTATTATAAATATTATATATTTTGTTAAAATGTATTGTGAATGTTATACATTTTGTTAAAATATTATTGTAAATTTTATACATATTTTCATTTTTGCTGCTTAGGATTTTATGTCCGCGATAAGGTAGAAGTTTGGGTAAACCAAAGGGGGTTAGATAGCGGTTACGTTATTGTTACTAGACGGTCTAAGAAACAGGGTCATAAGGAGATGAAGACATGGCTCCAATGTTGTCGTAGCGGCGAGCATAAGAGTAAGGCCACAGTTAGGAAAACTGGCAGCAAAAAATATGGACGCCCTTGTTTGACGATAGGGTTTCTCAACGTAACGTGTGGCACTTGGGGGACAGATATGCTGAACAAGAATAATAACCCGAACATATCCACGACCTTGCTTAACATCTGGAGGTTTACGCATATGCTAGGAGACTCACTCCTAATGAGTTTAGATTGGTGCAAGAGCAAGATTAAAACATAGAGCCCCGTAAAATCTGGCAAACCATAATCGAACATAACCCTCAAACAAGTCTGTTCCAAAAGACTTTGTTCACCAAATGATTAGGGACCTAAATTTTGATAAAAAAAAGTTTCCCATGCAGAGACTGGAACAAATGCTCTAGGAGAAACATTTCACCTATCATATGCAGGAAGATCCCTCCACCAACGCCATTGATAATATAATTTTTTTTTATCATAAGTTATCATTTGAAATGTGGTGGGCATTCCCACATGTGCTAATGATCGATGCCACCTACAAACCCACATGTACAATTTTCCATTTTGCAAGTTGTGGGTAAGACGTCGACAAACCAGACCTTTTTGTTTCGCGTATGCGTTTCTTTCAAACAAGCAGGATGTAATGTACATATAGGGATTTAGTGATACCCGACCCGTTTACCCGAAGGTATCTTACTTTAATTTTGGTTTACCATATATATGTGTGTATGTATATATATATAATATATATATATATATATATATATATAGGATTCAGTTCAAGAGAGAACCAATCCCAGTTACGAGAACCATGAGAGCTCCTATCATCCAATAGTATATTTACATATCACCCATAACCAAATTAAATCAAAAGGGTATTTTAGTCTTTTACTTCCCATGTCACATCTTTTCTCTCTTCTATTTAAAAGTCAACATGTCACATCTTTTCTCTCTCTTCTCTTTAAAACTCAACATGTCACATCCTTTCTCTATCTTTTATTTAAAATTCAACATGAGACATCTATTGAGTCGTGATTTTTGGGTGAGTTCGTTTGGTAAGATCCTCAAATTTCGTAAACCCGAAATGGGGGTGTCGGGGGCGTAAAAACATGTTTGGCGTAAAAAAAATTTCTAAAAAAGTTTTTGAAAAAAAATTGTAAAAAAGTTTTTTGTAAAAATAAAATATTTTTATTTGGCGTAAAATCTTTTTATTTTTTGTAAAAAAGTTTAAACCCGTAAAAAAATGGTTTTTTTTGTAAAAAAAATTGTTTTAAAGTTTAAACACACGCGTAAAAAAAGTTTAACACCGGCACGTAAAAAAAGTTTAAAACCGCGCGTAAAAAAACTTTTATACCGGCGCGTAAAAAAATTTAACCGCGCGTAAAAAAAATTTTAAACCATCACGTAAAAAAAGTTTAAAACTGCGCGTAAAAAAGTTGAAAACTGGAGCGTAAAAAAATTAAAGAACCGGCGCGTAAAAAAAGTTTAAAACCGATGCGTAAAAAAAGTTTAAAACCATGCGTAAAAAAGTTTCTAAAACGGTGCGTAAAAAAGTTTGAACCCGCACGTAAAAAAAATTTAAAACCGCGCGTAAAAAAAGTTTGAAACCGCGTGTAAAAAAGTTTAAAATCAGCGCGCAAAGAGAATTTTAAACCTGCATGTTAAAAGAGTTTAAAACCATCTGTAAAAAAAGTTCTAAACCGGCACTTAAAAAAGTTCTAAACCGACGCGCAAAAAAAGTTTAAAACCGCGCGTAAAAAATTAAAAACCGGCGCGTAAAAAAAGTTTAAAACCAGGCGTAAAAAAAGTTTGAACCCGCGCGTAAAAAAAGTTTGAATCCGCGCGTAAAAATATTTAAAACCGACGAGCAAAAAAAGTTTGAATCTCTACGTAAAATAATTTTCTTACTGCATGATTCAAAAATAATATTAATTAAATCATATTAATTAAATCACAAACATTAATTAAAACAAAATGATTACAACTTTAATTACCAATCATTAAAGAGTTTAGTAAAAATACAAATTTATCTTATTTCACTAAAAACAAAAACTTATTAATTAAAGCACAATGATTGCAACTACTTTATTGTCTTTTAATCTAATCTACTAAAACACTTTTGATCAATGGTTTAAACTTTTTTACGCGTCGGTTTAAAACTTTTTTTACGCGCCGGTTTAAACTTTTTTACGAGCCGGTTTACACTTTTTTACGCGCCGGTTTAAACCTTTTTTTACACGCGGTTTAAAACTTTTTTTACGCGCCGGTTTAAAACTTTTTTTAGCTCGGGTCTAAACTTTTTTTACACGCCGGTATAGAAACTTTTTTACGCGCCGATTTAAAATTTGTTTACGAGCGGTTTTAAACTTTTTTTACCCGCCGTATAAAACTTTTTTTACTCGCGGTTTTACGCGTGCATTTTAAACTTTATTTACGCGCAGGTTATAAAATTTTTTTACGCGCCGGTTTTAAAATTTTTTTATGCCGGTTTTTACTCGTGCATTTTAAAACTTTTTACGCGTGCATTTTAAACTTTTTTTACGCCGATTTTTACGTCTCGTTTTTTACGCCCGTTTTTACGCCGGTTTTTTTTCACCCCGTTTTTAAACTTTTTTTTACAAAAAGTTTTTATAATTTTTTTACAAAATAATAAAAAGAGGAAAGAGAAATTGAAGGAGAGAAATTGAAAAGTCTTTAAAAGTGACTTTAATGAGGAGAGAGAGATGATTTAATGGTTTTGATTAAATGACTATAATACCCTTTGGTTGTCATTATCTTATTGGTGGATAGTGGTTCTCGCGGTTCTCGCAACTCGGCTTGGTTCTCTCTTGAACCGATCCCTTATATATATATATATATATATATATATATATAAACTCATTAGATGCACTTATTACCTCTATTTTGTGATACTATTAGTGTCTATTCTTCTCCTTAATAATGGCATCTCTTCAAAACTATATTTTCAAAAAAATATATAGATGATCAATATCCAAATTTTCCTACCTAATTTGCCAAATGCATCATCATCCAATTTATTATAATTAAATCATCTTTTCCTATTCTACGCATAAATCATAAGACAAAAAGTCAAGAAGCAACAACAACATTACACATCGATCTCTGTTCTTATAGTGAAGCTAATTTTTATTCTTCTATTATGTATGAACTTTTAGTATTTTCTTAGTAGATTTATTTAACAATTTAATAGGTGTACTCGATACCTAACGAGTAATTACATGACAAATACCTGATGGGTAACGGACGGGTATGGGACATAGAATTATAATCGGGTACAGGCCTAGGATTACCAATACCTGGCCCAAACCTAGCCCATTGCCAATCCTATGTACATATGGGTCCTAGAGAGGATCATGTCTATGTTGTGTAAGTGTATGGAGCTGCGTGTAATTCTTACACACAAAGACCAAACTCTAATAAACGTATGCCACAAAATTTTCCCTAAAGTACACAGATTATTTGTAGGTTTCACATTTTACAGAATATCATAAAATACTACAGAAATTCTTTAGTGAACTAAAATGGGAGGATTTTACTCGTTCATGGGGGACATTGTGTGATTCTTCGTCAGAGCCCATATACGAGTATAACCTTCCAACCTTCATAGAGTTCTTACCAGAAACGAAAATGAACATAAGTTTTGTTTAAAATTTAGATTTATTAAATAGATACAAATTTTGATTATGTTATGTTGATACATTTTATGTCTAATGCCTGTGTCTTTTGTATTTGTCATTTTATTTATAGGGTATCACTGTTGGTGAGTTAATTTATGTTTTGGACTTGATATGTAAACTACTCATACGCACGCAGGAGTCCTGCATACGTGAGCAGTCTGTGCGCATGAGTCCTCGGCCTAAATATCTTGTGCCTATATATATGTGGTGTTGTGCGAATGACTAAGTAGTTAGTTATTTTGGAGTGCTTTGTTAACGAGAGCTATTTGTAACGAAGTACTGCCCGTTTGAATAGAAAAGTCATATTTGGAAATATAAGTATTACGCAACAGCTATATTTGAATTTCACGCTTATAAAGTTTTCGTAGATATTATTCGCACCAATTCTACGTCTAAACACGTCTTGTGCATTAGAAAACCGTTCCTACAAGAGGTATTAGAGCTATGGAGAATATATCTACTTGTGTTCTTGCTTGGAAGTGAAGATTTCGGGCTAAAACTTTGTTCTTTCACCATTTGAAGCATTTTCACAAATAAAAAGCTCCAATTTTCATCTCCGTAATTTGCTTTTTCATTTTTGAATTTCATATCAGAACACTGCATCAAAAATCATCCAAAATACCTTCAAGTTGTCAAAAATCATGTTATGAAGATTCTAAGCGCATGTAAGAAATCCAACGCACGAGTCATACGCTAGAAGTTACACGTAGGAGGGTGTTGACCAGAATAAGTCATACGCTTTGACATGGTCCTACACACGGACTAGTCTTACACACAGATTAGTCTTACGCACAAAGGGTTTTTATTAAATTTTTTTTAAGGGTTTGATGAATTGAACAAAATGGATTTAGGTGTTATGAGTGCATTTGCAGTTGGAAATTCACCTTCTAGTATTGCACATAGTTTGAATCTTGATAATATGATGGGAACGCTTAACAAACCTCCAAAGTTACTGAGAATGGAAGATTATCCTAGTGAGTAAGGGAAAATTTGAAACGTATGTTCAAGCAACAAGTTTAGATTTTCGGCTAGCAGTTAAGGATGAATTTGTAGTACCCTGAAATGAAACCGGTGAAAAAGTCAAAATTTCTCAAATACTAGAGAACCAAAGAAATTTATGTGAGCGAAAGGAAAAGATGTACAACTTAATCCAATAAGCTTTAAAAGATAATATGTTGCATCTTCTACGATATCATGAAACAAAACAATCATTATGTTGTATAACAAGTATCATGGGAATTTAGATATGAAGAAAAGAAAAGCTGACTTGATTAAAAAGGAGTTTGACATTATTACTTGTATGAAGGGAGAAAATTTTCAACAGCTTATTGAAAGATTTTGTCATCTAATAGCAGAAATGCAACCACATAAGATTGAACTAAAACAAGATGTTCTAATCGTAGTGTTGGTGCATAATACCTATGTCTTAGTCTTATATCGAGTTTGTATTGTATAGAGCTGAATAGGCTAGGTATAGGAAGTATTTATGTTTGTAATAGTCAAGTTCGCTCATGATAGTACATGTAAATGCATGTTCGGCCGAACTTGCTTATGCAAGTTCGGGCGAACTTGTGTCCCTCATTGGCGAACTTGCTTGCCTATAAATACCTAGCTTGTGATCCTCATTTGTAACTTTGGCATCTCAGAGGCGAAGCTCTGTCAGTTTGTAACCAGAACGTTTGATCAATAAAACTGATGATTAACTGATTAAATCTTGTCTATTGGTAAATGTCTATGTCTTAGTCTTATATCGAGTCTGTATTGTATAGAGCTGAATAGGCTAGGTATAGGAAGTAGTTATATTTGTAATAGTCAAGTTCGCTCATGATAGTACATGTAAATGCATGTTCGGCCGAACTTGCTTATGCAAGTTCGGGCGAACTTGTGTCCCTCATTGGCAAACTTGCTTGCCTATAAATACCTAGCTTGTGATCCTCATTTGTAACTTTGGCATCTCAGAAGCGAAGCTCTGTCAGTTTGTAACCAGAACGTTTGATCAATAAAACTGACGATTAACTGATTAAATCTTGTCTATTGGTAAACACGACGTAATATTTCCGCTATTATGGACGTTAGATATCAAATTTAGGTTCCTAAGCATCAAGGATCGGTCCTACAAGTGGTATCAGAGCTAGAACAGCCTGATTTGATAGTATCAAGACAAGATCACTTCTATTTCATCTCCATTCTTCTATTTTTCTTAACTTTATAAAATGAAGAATTCACGGTCAAAATCTTTTAAAATTTGAGTATATCATGTAAAATACAACAAATATAAACCCTTGAAAGATTGGAGTCCAAATTCAACCGAATTCATGTCAAAATTTTGAAAAAACCATGTTTTGGAAAACCATCAAGATCGAACTTGTTATGCATGTTCGATCGAACTTGGTCTAAAACATCACTTTTCAAGTGATTTTTAGTAAGTTCGCTCGAACTTGAGGTACTTTTGAGGAATTTATTGCCAAGTTCGCTCGAAGTTATCAATTTTCACAGATTTTATAGCAAGTTCGACCGAACTTGTGTAATATCAAGGAGTTATTGAGTAAGTTCGCCCGAACTTGGTTGTGTTTCATCACAATTCTGATAGCAAGTTCACTTGAAGATACATTGGATTTGTTTCTTTCAAAAGTTCATAAGTTCGACCGAAGATAACACAATTTTTCAAAAACAAATATCACAAGTTCGACCGAACTTGTGATAAAGTCAAGAATTTTTCATTCCAAACTACAAGTTCGACCGAACTTGTAGTATTTCTAACATTTTCAAAATTTTTTGAATATTTTCAGTGTATACGTCTCGTTATTCACAATGGATGATATGCAAAGAGCTTTTATGTCCGGAGCTAGTTCGTCGAATGCCAACGTGATTCATCAAGTCAATCTTGATAACGAGATGGGGACGACTGTTAAACCGCCCAAGCTGATGAGCATGGAAGGAGAAATTTACCTATTGGGTGCAAGCCATGCACTTTGCTGGCTAGGTGTCGATTGAAAGAGGCTACACTGTTCCGGTAGATGAACATCAGCAAGTCCTTGAAAAGTACAATTACTCGACAGTACAGAGAGATGAATACATTGCTGAGAAAAAGATGATCAGTCTCATCCAACAGTCTGTCAAAGAAGATATCCTAATTTTGCTATCAGAGTATACTACTGCAAGAGATCTTTGGTTGTCATTAAAGAAGAAGTATCAAGGCACTGCCGAAATGATCAAAAGTAAAAGGTGCTTATTCTGAAAGAGTTTGATATCTTTACCATGTTAAAGAATGAGACCATGAAGCAAATGATCGAACGCTTTTGTCATCTTAAAGTTCAAATGTGAAGACATGGTCTCGAGAAGACAGAACAAGAATACATCGACAAGCTTGCTGACGCACTACCAGATGGTGAATGGGCTACTTATTTGATGGTTCTGAAGAATAGTGATAAGTGGGAATTCTTCAAGTTGTCAACGTTTATCGACAAACTCGAAGGCCACGAATGGAGCTTCTGAAGATTGCAAAGTCAAAGAACGCTAATGTTGTTCAAGACGTTTGGTTATACTACAAAAGTGGAATGCAAGACAACATTTCAAGTCCAAAAATTGGGACAACATTTAGTGCGAACATGAATGCTTTTCCACAGAACCAGAGTCAATCACAACCTTATTATGATCAGAGTCCACAGAGTTCGTACTCAAGCACTGGTTCAAATTCATCTTATCAAAGTCAAGCAAATAAGAGTCAACAAACAAATTTGATTCGAATGTATACAAGTGCAACATCGTAGTGAATTGAACAATGTTGTTTCGGAACAAGTTGCTAAACAACATATGTCTCTTCTCGCCACTGTTCTGGAGTCGTACGAAAGTCTTGTAGCCGGTAAAATTGGAAATCCCGAAATGACGGCAGAAGATTATGACCAAGTGGATGAAGAAGAACTCGAGTTGATGGATACCAAGTTGTGTTTAGCATCTATTATCCGAAGAGTCACAAAGTTTGTTGCTCTCACTGGCCGAGATATCGGAAATTCAAGCAACAAGTTGGGCTTCGACAAATCAAAAGTGACGTGCTTCAGATGTCGCCAAAAGGGACATTTCAAGAGAGAGTGCAAGAATCCTGAAGCAATGGGAAATCAGAGTCCTTTCGGAGGAGGCAACGAGTATTATAAGAAGTCACTTCAATACAAGCCATTTCCAAAGAAGAGACAGGTTGAAATTCAAGAGAAACCAAATAGCAGCAACACTGAAAAAGCTATGGTTGCATCAAACTTAGATGATGGTTTCGACTGGAATTCCTACATCGGTAAGAAGACCAGAGTTGCGGTTATGGCTGAGATAGTTGGAGATATTTCTGCAGAGGAAGCAGCGGCAGCGGCAGAAGCAGCGGCTGTAGAACAAATTCTGCTGGAACAATACTTGCATCAACAACAACAAGAAGAAGAGTATATCCACATGCAAAAACAAGGAATTTTATCTCCTAACTCGTGTGATAGTTTTGCAGGTCATTTTGATGGAAGCTCTAAAGAACAAGTGGTTGAGGAGAAAACAATTGATGAAGAGATCATCAATGTTACACAAGAAGTGAATGCTGAAAACCTCAAGGACATGGCAGATAAAGCTTTAATGACAAATCTAACCAAGGTAGGTCCAGAGGTAAAAGAAGTTATCAAAGTACAAATTGTAGAGGTTGAAAAACCTTGTACAAAATGTACCGAACCATGTTCTGAGTGTGCCAAAAAATCAAAAATCATCGTTGAAAACAATGTGCATAATGAACTTTTGATATACGATTATTGCACAATGAAGGAAGCGTATGATAAAATGAAAATTGATTATGGTAGGCTTGATAGAAATAACATCGAACAACATGATACCATAAGAATGTTAAAAGGAACAGTAATGGATAAGCAAAAAGCAATTAATATCTATATTAACACCATTGCTGAAACTAAGCAACAACTCCAGGACATGACAATTGAAACAGAGCGTGTTCAACAACTTTTGAGAATTACACTTGTAACGTTTATGTCATTGATCACATTCTTCCGACGATTCCATCGGAAGAGTAACCTATAAAGAAAACTGGTAAAGAATACAACAATGTTCCTCCACCCCTTTGCGAGAAGAATTGTCGCAAATCCGCTGATGGGATGGATAAGGCACTCAACATTGAGTTGTTATCTGAAAAGAAAACTGAGTTGCCAGAGAAAATTGATGTAATCTATACTAAAACAGATGATGACAATGCTGTAGTTAAAAAGGTTGTTGAAAATGTTTTGAACGATTCTGATGAAGGCAGCTTGAAAAGCGCCGACTCGAGCTCAAAGAATTCAGATTCACAATCCGAAGATGACGATACATCATCGGAGAATGATCTATGTGATGATCCTAATGTTGTCATGTACAAGTTTAAGGAATCTGATAGATTATACTTTGATGACAGTTTTCCGATTTAGAATGTGAAGGAAGAATTATTAGACAAATTCTTTAAACTCGTGGAAGTCACATCAGATGGTCTGGAGATCAATGAAAAGAAATTATATTCCAAACCTAAAAGAAAAAACTACCAAAAGAATGGTGGTGATCATCCGGAAAACCGGAGAGCTGGGTTGGGATTAGAGGAATCAGATGAACCTAAAAGGAAACCGTCACCATTTCATGAATACAAGAATAAAAACCTGAATTTTGTATATGGGACGAACACGGTTCATGAGGAAAGTTTGATCGGGAAACAATCAAACGATGAGTTTAAGAAACAAAAAGAACTTCGAGATAAAGCCAAAATTGCAAGTGGTGCCAAAACAAGTGGTGTAAAACCCACTAAAGGACATCCACATGATTCTCGAACTTGTTTCAAGTGCAACGAAATTGGTCATATTGCACGTTACTGTTCGAAATCAAAGCCGGCTTATCTTCGAAGGAAAGAAAGTTCAAATGTTGTGAAACCAAAGCAACCAGTGTTTGTAAAACCTGTAAAGATTTTGAAAAGAAATGAATCAAAAGCTAAAGTTAAACCTAAGTTTGAAAATTCAATTTTTGAAAAAGGTGAAACTTCAAAAGCTAATGAAAACAATTTTTACATCAAGAAGGCTAACATAAAATCTCAAGCCCGGATTGCAAAGAAACGGTCAGCAACATCTGAGATCACTAAGTCTGAGCTGGTTAAGACTAGTGATAGCAAGAAAGAATCAAAATCTGAAAACATAATTGAAACCACGTCTGAAAGTCAAAACTACAAGTGGTAACAATTCAAAAGATAAAAAGACGGTAAAGTTTTCAAAATAAACATCATAGAAAATTCAGATGAAGAATGGGAAGTTTATTCTGTAGATGAGTGTGGATTCGATTATGCTGATAAATGTGAATTTGATTTTGACGATGGTTATCCAATTCAACCCAAGACCAAAAAGGCTTGGGTCTTGCTTTTTAAATAGATTGTTAAAATGTGCAGGGGCTCTAGAGATTCGTACTTTCAAAGTGGATTTTGGATAGTGGAGCATCCAGGCATATGACAAGAATGAAAGCGTTGCTATTCGACATTAAAGCTATCCATGGTGGATATGTTGGATTTGCGGTTAACCAGGGTGGAAGGATAGTCGCCGAGGGAAAACTCTCCAACGGCGTCGTTTAATTCGATCGCGTGAACTATATTGCAGAACTTGAGAACAATCTTCTGAGTATATCGCAGATTTGTGACAAGAAGTTCACGGTCCATTTCAACGACAAAGAGTGTATTATCTTGAAGCCGGGATTCAAAATACCAGATGAGTGGATTCTGATGCGAGCACCACGTGAGAATGATTTATATGTTCTTGATATGGGTGTTGCTACCACGTCATCAAAATCAGCGCAATGTTTTGTGTTAAAAGCTATTGAAAGGGATTCTATTCTTTAGCATCGTAAGATGGGGCATATTCATTTGAGAAAAATGAATTTCTTGGTTCATAATGATCTTGTAGAAGGCGTAAATCGTCGGAGTTTCAGATGTCTGATCATTGCTTAGAATGCAAAAAGGGAAAGTAGATCAACAAAATCTCATCCGAAGTAAATCTGAACTCAATCAAGTTGCCATTAGAACGTCTCCACATGGATTTATTTGGTCTTGTAAATGTATGAAGCATCTCAGGAGACTTATACTGCTTGGTCGTGACAGATGACTATTCGAGATATTTGTGGGTATTCTTTCAAGAATCAAAAGACGAAACGTTTGAGAACTTGGTTATTTTATTCATGAAACTCGAGAACCTTTATCATCTGCCGGTCAGGCGCATTAGAGGTGACAATGGCAAAGAGTTTAAGAATAACAAAATGAAGGAATTCTGCAATGCAAAAGGGATTCTGCACGAGTTTAGTGCTCCCTATACTCCACAGCAAAACGGAGTAGCTGAACGGAAAAACAGAACTTTGATTGAAACTGTGAGAACATGCTTGCAGATTATAAACTTCCAATCAGCTTCTGGAGTGAAGCAGTTGCTGCGGCTTGCTACACGCTAAACAGGGTTCTCACTGTCAAACCAACAAAGAAAACATGTTTTGAGATGATAAACCGACGAAAGCCAAATTTGAA